>JAAEAF010007134.1:0-10412 GCA_011037195.1 Triatoma infestans
TACGAGGTGTGTAAATTAAGTAATGAGACTGATTTTTTATCTTTTTTTTATTCAAATAAAATTACAATTCAACATTGTCCCTTTCAAAGTAACTACCTTGGGAAGCCACACAACGCTGAAGACGATTCTTCCATTCGTCATAGTAGTGCTAGAACTCGGATACTGGAACAGACTTCAGTTGGTCGGTTACGGCTATTTGAATATTCTCCAATGTTCCAAAATGACGTCCCTTGAGGTGATTTTTCAATTTGAGGAACAAAAAAAAGTCACATGGACTCAAGTCGGGTGAATAAGGAGGCTGAGGAGCCACAGGAATGTTATTACTGGCCAAATACTCATTAATGTGAAAGATTTTTCGGAACCATTTTTGCACAAATTTTTCTCATCCCCATTTCATTAGTCAAAATTTGATGAACGGATGTGTGAGTCAAATTCAACTCTTCGCCGATCATTCGGGCTGTCAAACGACGAACTGAACGCACAAGATCGCGGATTCTGCCTACATTTTCGTCGGTTCTTGAAGATGAAGGCCTTCCGCTGCGAGGCTCGTCTTCAATTGATTCCCTTCCTTCTGCAAACGACTTAAACCATATAAAAACCTGTACGCTCTCGACAAAACATTGTCTCCATAGGCCTGGCACAGTTTTTCAAACGTTTCCGTTGCACTGTGCCCAAGTCTGAAGCAAAACCTGATAGCACAACGTTGCTCGTAATTGATGTCACACATTTATAAAACGCACTGAAAAAACCTTGCTCACAAAAAAAGTCACTAAAGACAGTGCAACAACTCTAGCATTTTCAAATTTGCACTGGACGTGTATCAGATGTTTACATGCCCTACCACGCATGCGCCGCGTCTCCATTGTTGCCAGATCGAACACTAGAAAATCAGTCTTAATTTACACACCTCGTATTTACATAGCTCAAAAAAGAAAAATTGCAGAAAGTTGAAACTTGATATTCCGTTCGGGTATCACCATAAGATCTGACCAAAGTTTCTTACCGGAAGTTACCACTTTACAGAATCGGTATTTCACTTTTTTTTCCATTTTTCTCGAAAACGGCTCCAACGATTTTCGTATAACTAGGTCAAATATGTACTACAAATACGAAGATCTACAATTTTTATTTGAAACATTTGCCTTTAAGGGCACTTTTTTATGAGAGAGGGTGGGTGGATTGTCCTCGAAAGTGTTATTTTAGTTTATTACACCATTCTATCAGCTAAATAATATTAATCAGATTTAAATATGTTGTTGAAAATTCCGAGTTTGAAGAAACTCAGAAGACCGGAAGAGCGTGTTTACACGCTAAAAAGTATTTTTTTGTGTGAAAAGTATTTTTCCGGTTTCTGATATTTTTTTTTTTTTGTTTTCTTGCAATTTTCTCAAAAATGGCTCCAACGATTTTCTTCAAACTTATAATATCAACTACACATACAAAGGTCTACAACTTTTATTTAAATCATTTCTCTTGAAAAAATGCATTTAAGGGCACTTTTGTTGGAGGGGCATGGTTAGGTTTCATCTAAAGTGCTATTTAAGTTTATTATACAATTCTGTCATCTAAATAATATTAGTTAGAATTAAATTTGTTGTTGAAATTCCGTGTTTGAAAAAATCGGATGACCGGAAGTGTGTTTTTACTGAAATGTATTTTTCATTTTTCTGGTATTTTCAAGAAAATGGCTCCAACGATTTTACAATTTTTTTTTTTTTTTTTAATAGACTTCTTTTATGTAGTTTATAGCTGTGTATTTTTTATTCTATACGGGTAATGTATGAATATTGAATCAAAATGTCTTTTAAGCTCAAAACATTATTTTATTTTCTTGTTAGATCTCAACTTTTCAATGTTTCTTGCATCATTTTCACGTGAAACAGTCTTCATCTTGTGAACAGATTTTAATATTAGTTTATTATTTGTCTATAATTTTAAAATCTTGTATCTTGTTGATCAACTACGTTGCTTTCTAACAATTTTTTAAATAACTTTTTGAGATTGTGGTTTTTAATTTTTTTAAGAATTTTTATTCTTTTCAGTTGTTAGGTGAAGCTTGGGCTCATCCGAGATGTAATATCTCGGTTAGCCTGGGAAGGCTAGCTACGGTCTTTCAGGCGGAGCTAGTCGCGATTATTATCTGCGCCGCCGAAATAAGAAGACGGGGAGTGTATAACTCCAGAGTCGTCATATATTCGGATAGCCAGGCTGCTCTGCGGGCAATTGACTCGTGGGAGATCAGCTCAAGGCTGGTGTGGGACTGCCTAGGTGCACTCAAGGAAATTAGTAGCCATAATAAGGTCTTCCTGGTTTGGGTACCTGGGCACTCGGGTCACAGAGGCAATGAGGCGGCGGACCGCCTGGCCCGGGAGGGTTCAATGAGATCGCTTATCGGGCCGGAGCCGTTCTGCGGTGTCTCAAGATGCCTCAGGAGTGCATCCATTAAGCTATGGATGCAGGACCGATCAAGGGAATGGTGGGTCAAAACTCCAGGCCAGAGGCAGGCGAAAAAGTTTATCCATAGCTACTCGCCCAAGCTAACTGCAGAATTACTCCAACTAGGCCGGGTGGCCATAAGGATAGCATTTGGCATTCTCACTGGCCATTGTAGACTAAATAAGCACATGCATCGCATGGGCCTGGCAACGGATAGCCTGTGTAGGTTTTGTCAGGAAGAAGAGGAGACGGCACTGCATGTGGTATGTCAGTGCGAGGGACTGGTCTGGCTAAGGTACCGCCTCTTTGGTAAAGAGAAGCTGGTGCCAACAAGCCTCAGCCAGGACCCTCTCTCGGACCTATTAAGTCTTTTAAGGCAAGCAGGACTCGAGAGGGTGCTCTGATGGCCACTGATTGACCACCTGGGAGCCCCCCCCATTCCACAGTCCGGTTAAGGCAGGATAGGGGGAGGGTCTCCAACTAGGGGGGTGCCACAATAGATCCTTGGGGTGACGCGGTGGCGTAGGCTGAATAGCCAATTCCCCCGGTAGAATCTATCTATCTATCTAGGTAAAGCATTTAAGTTGAAAAGAAATTTTTGGTACAATTATTCATACATTACGTGTATCGAATAAAAAAGTACACAACTATATTGTTACAATAATCTATATTTGCATTTTTATCGTAAAGTAAGGAGAGTGCTAATCAAAGAGCAGAGATTGAAATAGCTGCTAAAGACTTTTTTTGTTTTAGCCGAAGATAATTTCTTGATTAAAGTCTTCGTGATAGACTGATTATTATAGACTTATAAAAGGCTCTGCTTTATTGCCTTAATGAAAAATTGCTTTCAGTCTAGTTGTCTGGCGATGGTAATTATTTATAGAATAATTATAGACGATGAAAACTGGTTATAGACATCTTTTTGGAACACTTGTTGTAGACAGTGTTTTATTATTATTATTATTATTATTTATTTATTTGCAAAAACTTAATGTACAAAGAAGTTTGGGAGAATACAATTGATATATCTACAAATATATGCACGTATAACAAGGTAGTCTCTAAAAATCCATTTCAACTGCAGTAATTAAAGTGAACTTTCTTCTAAGACATATTTTCTAAGCATAAGAGAGCCTTTGACATAATAGAAAAGACTACTCAAATGACGCTTATTTTTTATATCTAAAATATCAGCTACAGTATCAGAGGTCAAACACAATGGTTCAAGATATGATTTTCTTAATTTCACAAAGCATGGGCAGCGAAAAAGAAAATGCGCTAGATCGTCAGCCTCTTTATAATTACATATCGGGCAAAATTGATTATTATCTAGAGTAAAAAATTCCCCTTTATACGTAAGCTTACAGAGATTTTTATTTGAGACTCTCAGCTGGCTGATTAGTCTAATTTCCATTATATGACATTCAAAGTTAATGTAGTGCTCTTCAAAATTTAAGGAAGAATTTAATCTGTACATAGGACAATACTTGGAATTTAATACACTAACTAGATCTTTAGAAAATGAATGGTTACGCATTTTTGCAATTAAAGCATTTCTATGGTTTTTTTTAACACGTCATAACTCAGATTTTCCCAAACATTACCAGTTCCGACAGATATAAAAAGATTTTGCACTTGACTAGCCCAATTCAATTCGCTATTGTTATTTACCTGTCTACTCCAATTGATCAAGCTTAAGAAACTTAACTTTGGTAGTCTTTCGTCCGGCATTTCTAAAATTCTAATCAGACAGTTAACAATCCTGGCAAAAAATTTTTACTTTCAACTCCCTAACACCTGCTTCCATCCTCACAATATAATTAGGTGTGAAATTATGCCATAAATAAATTGACTTAAAAAATTTGAGTTAAAGTCTTCGTGATAGACTGGTTATTATAGACTAATACAAGGCTCTGCTTTATTGCCTTAATGAAAAATTGCTTACAGTCTAGACTGTCTGGCGATGGTGATTATAGAATAATTATAGACGATGAAAACTGGTTATAGACATATTTTTGGAAGACTTGTTGTAGACAGTGTTCTTATGAAAAACAGGAAGTTTTACGCTATCGCAACATTTCTTCCTACTCACCATTAAAAGAAAGTAGGAATTATTCGGTGAAGTGGGTATTTTCGGTTAATGAATTTCAACAGGAACTATCCTGTCTAACTTTTCTATTCTGTGATCAATTTTGTGCTTTCTGGGAGATTTTTTTTTAATTCCATCTTTCATATTCCAGTTATAAATAACAATTTAAAATTTTGCAAAAATCTGACACCATTGAATATTGTAATATATTGTTTTATACACTTACAGTAAGAGAAAGTAGAAAATTGAAGTTTTTTATCGTGAATACATAAAATGTTAATAAATATTCACCTGACATAAATTGATGCAAATCTTCATATTATCGTTAAGCATGTTACCAGGAAGACCTTTAGAGAGCGGACTTTCACTCAACCTCCACTTACAACATCAGCGGCATCTCCCTTGACTAATGTCTCCTCTACCCCCATAGTTGTTACAATCACCAGTTGGCGCTTTATTCACTACATAAAAAAAAAATTACTTTTAAATCCTTATTCTACAATAATAAACATGTGAACAGAGTTTTTACATCCTTCTTTGAAATTCTATTGCATTTTATTGCCAAGTTGAATACAAATTTTTTTAAGTATTTGTACATCTTGCGTATAATTTTTCTCCCCCGTTTTCCTTTTGACTGATTTCAACCACTGTTCATCTTCAAATAAATATGATAAATAATTAGAAATTTTGGCTCACAAACTTTTTTTTTATTTTTATAATTTAACAAAACATCTGAAAATGAAAGTGAAATCTATCAGAAGATTTGTAAAAATGATGCTGAATAAAAAAATCTTATGGCGAAACAGCCCGTGAAGGGCCAAGGATTGCCAGCTGGCGATTTGAATAGGTGAGACGGGGGTGGTAAGCCCGCCGCAAGTTCCCACGCCCTTTAGTTCAAGCCTTCGCTACTTAGGGCGCTACTAACTGTAGCTTCCCATTTCCCCGTGTAGGTTCTGGGGTAGAATTTTTCGGTTGAAATTTAACGAAGGTTTTGGAGGCAAAATCCATTGACCTAAAGTGCGACTTTGTGGATGGTTGTAGGGGATTATTGCACTGCGACCTGAAAGATATTATATTGTACTACACGGAGTCTGTTCCAATGCACAGCCGGCCTCCAAGTAGCGTTCTCTAGCTCCAGCTAACACTGCCCATCACCGGATCCCCGTGTAGGTCCCGGGGTAGAATAGGCCTACGGTATGCCCTGCCTGACGTAGGAGGCGACTAAAAGGGAGACCCTGCACTGGACAAGTCATATCTTCAAATAAGATATGTATGAGTCCTTGTGTGAAAAGTAAAATCCAGTTGTGTCACTCATACTTCAACAATTAAGAACATTTTGGCGTAGGCTTGTGCCGAAGCCATCGCCCACGCCTTCAGGGTGCAATCAGCCTCTGGATCTCCAGGTTGGTGATTCCCTTCCCCAACCACTACCTGATCCTTTCCCCTTGCAGGGTTGCCTGCAAATTACCTGGGTTACTGAAACCCCTGTATTGGAGGCAATAGACAGGAGTCAGTAAATGGACATTAGATCCATCGGGCGTGCGATCAGTCACGCTAGCTGGTTAGAGCTGAAATACTGCGGGCGCAAGCTACTTTCCGAGCCAACTGCTTGTAATTGAGGTAGGATTCGTAGTGGCCACGGTTTAACCAATAACTCCAATGGCTGAGGTCATGAGTTGAGCGGGAGAAGACATGCAATATAAAATCAATCCCGGAGCCAGCCCGCTGCTGAAAGCGCATTTGCTGGGTGTGCGCGGTTCCCTAGAGCCTGCTAGAGTGTGCCTTCTCTAGCTTCTGGGAGTGAAGTGTGATCATTATGTGATCACTTTGCGCGTTGGTTGAGCGTATCTCAACCTGCGCTTAAATGGGTCAAGCGGGGGAGTGCTAGAGTTCGGCACTTCTGCTATGGTCGGGCATTGCACTAAACGACCCTTCCATACTGGTGAAATCCTTCTCTTGTTAAAATATCCCGTTGCTTGCAACGGGGGACCGGTAAACCCGAATGGATAGGTACGGTCCTAAAAGATTCCCTAAGTACCGAAAGGGAACAGGATAAACAGGGAAAACTGTAGCTTCCCACTATTGATCACGATGCTGAGTCAACACCGACTTCGCCCTCACGGGAATCGAACCCTGAATTCTCGCACGAAAGGAGAGTGCGCTAGCCATTAGACCAACGCGTGAGAACTAGTGAATAAATCGGACAAAAATCACGTTAAACTCGTTTGTCAAAAACACATCAGTTAACCGTCTTTGCGTTCTCATGTTTTAACAAACTAAAGCGAAGCACAAACATTGTCATCTTCTATGTTTGTACGATGCATGTCCAGTAAGTAAGTGTACTGAATTTTTGTAGGTTACAAAAATTTTTATTTGAACAAAAAAATTACCTGGTTACATTAGTACATATGTAAGCTATTTTTCGTCATAGTCATCATTCCTCACAATGCAGGTGGTGAACCGGGGTATTAATTTTTTGATGCCTTCCTCGAAGTAGTTTCCCGCCAACCCCTTCGTCCACTTCTCCACCTCCCCCTTCACCTCCTCGTCGGTTGAAAACCTTTTTCCACCCATGTGCAGATTCAGGGAGGTAAAGAGATAGTAATCTGAAGGTGCTAGGTCAGGGGAATGAGCGGGATGGTTCAGGACATCCCATTTAAACGAGGCAAGCAGTTCCTTCGTGGCGTTGGCCGTGTGTGGTCTGGCATTGTCGTGCAGCAGGCAGACTCCCTTTGTCAGCATGCCTCTCCTTTTGTTCTGAATCGCCCTCCGCAATTTTTTTAGGGTCTCACAGTATCTTGCAGAGTTGATGGTCTCCCCTTGAGGCATATATTCAATTAAAATTATGCCTTGACAGTCCCAAAACACGGAAGCCATGATTTTCTTGGCTGGAATTGTGGTTTTGAACTTTTTGGCGGAGGGTGAAGAGGTGTGACGCCACTGTTGAGACTGCCTTTTGGTTTCAGGTGTGTAGTGTGCAACCCAAGTTTCATCTCCAGTAATGATGGAGCGGAGAAATTCATCTCCATGGAGTTTGTAGCGTCTCAAAAACTCTTGCCCGGCCTCCACTCGATTCAACTTGTGTTGGTCTGTCAGCTGTTTTGGGACCCACCTCGCGGACAGTTTCCGATATCCGGGGGTTTCTGTGATGGTTTCGTGTAGCAGAGATCTGGAGATTTGCGGAAACATCGCAGAAAGTTCATCCACAGTCAATCTGCGATCGTCACGGAGCGGATTTTCGATTTTTCCCACAATTTCGTCAGTCACAATTGAAGGTCTTCCGCTCCTCTGATCATCATGCACAGACGTACAACCGTTTTTAAACTCGCGACACCGCTTGAATAACTCGTATGATTCATAGCTTTATCACCATATGCAGTTGTTTTACCTCATTATAAACCTCAACCGGAGTTTTTCCCTTCCAAACGAGATAACAGATGACGCCGCTTACTGGACATGCCTCGTATTACATAAAGAAAAAGCGCAGAAGAAGACAAGAACCGTGCAGCAAAATCTCAATATAGTTAACTGCACAGATGTAGATGTATCACCATTAACTGAAACATTATTCTGGAATAATTGAATGAGAACATATATCAGTTAGTTCTAAATTTAAAATGCCGCTATATGCTTTGTTTATACTTAATAGAAGTTCTTGCCGCTAATTCCATTTAGTTATAATCCGTACTTTTTTTCTTCTTTTTTTTATGGCTAGCCTAAATAGACGTATGTAAACAAATGTAAATTTTGTACACAAACTACGAATACAGAGAGAGAGAGATCTGTAACTTTTATCCGAGAAAGTTAATTCAAACAAGTTTAGATGGTGAGTGGCATAATGTGCTTTCGTTAAAAAAGTCATTTTATTAAATTTAAATTCTCCTATCGATATAAAATTGAAGATAAGTAAACATTTAGTAAAAATGCCAAGTTTGTAGAATATTTGTACTGTGTAGACTGTAAAGAATCCTACAATGATTTTTAGTACTTTAATTGGATGTGTATATAGATTTGGTGAGGATCTTTATATGAAACTAGCATTCAAAGAAACTATAGCCAAGTACAGCGCAAGGCAACAACCGAGCTAAGCTCAGAATCGTATTCAACTAGCCGCGAAACACCTTGAAGATTTCATCGACAATTCATTTTTTCTTTAAGAATTGTCAGCTGTGATGTAATGTGGATCTACTGTAACGTAAAATCCACAATAAAACCCTATGGCGCAACAACCCATGAAGGGCCAAGGCTTGCTAGACGGCGATTTGAATAGGGTGGGGTGGAGCGTGCGGTAAGCACACCACAGTTCCCACACAGTTTATTTCCGAGCTTCACTACCTAGGGCGCTACTAACTGTAGCTTCCCACTTGTTACCACGATGCTGCTGGGTCAACACCGACTTTACTCTCACGGGAATCGAACCCTAATTTCTCGCATGAAAGGTGTGTGCGCTAGCCATTAAACTAACGCATATGGACAAATCCCACAATAACCTGGGCCAATTTCGGGGAAAAAGAGACGTTGAAGTATAGGTTATGAAGTAAGAGGTTATTCATTATGAATTCGTGGCAACTGGCAGGTTGATCCAATTCAACTGGTATACATTTTTGTTGATTTTTGCTTTGCTTTACTTGAGTTTAGAGTATCGGAAGAGAATAATTTTCCAGCAGGAGTGAGCAGCACTAGTCCTTACTTCCAAGTACATCAAGCTGAAAAGCAGCGATTGGAGCGCCCCATTAATCTATCCATCCGATGATGGACAGTGTTGTCTGTAACGAAAGAACACTGTTCCCGGAGGTCGGCAGTGCACTGTAAAGGCTCCGGGCGCCAGTAACCCATAGATGTTGACGCGCCTTAAATTAAAAAAGCAAAAAAAAGGCATTCTCACTCCATCCCAAAAAATATGTTCCAATTATTTATTTTGATACTGTAATATTTAAGTATCACCTTCTGATCAGACGTCAGAAGTTTTCGTTTAAAATCCAATGTTTTTAGCGAATGGGCTGCGACTGTATATATATATATAGACGGCGTCAATTTATAGGAGGGGGCGTGCGGTAAAGCACACCGCAGTCCCACACCATTTATTTCCGAGCTTCGCTTCCTAGGGCGCTAGTAACTGTAGCTTCCCATTTTTTATCACGATGCTGGGGGACAACACCGTCTTTAATATTGAGTAATACTAATAATATTGAGTATTATGTGTGTGTGTGTGTGTAATATATATATAAAATATGCCAAAAACCAAAAATCACAGCAAGCTCAAATATGGTATTCCATTTAGGTACTACAATCGCGCATCAAACCCGAAGGTTTCCGAGAAAAATCCATTGTGATGGCATAATATCCCACATCATATTAGTTCCTTGCTATCCGCAAGGAACGTGTATATATGTGAACAGCATACCTCAAAAACGAAAAATCGTAGAAAGTTGAAACTTGATATTCCTTTTAGGTATAACAATGGGATCTGACAGTAAGTTATCTGTCAAAAAAATTTTTTCAATCAGATGTACCATTTTACTTTTATTATAATTTTTATTACTTTTATTATATATATTTATATATAAATATGATTTTTCGCAATTTACTCGTATCAATTTCGTTTAAAATATCCTTTACTAACTCAAATATATAGTCCTATTATTTTCTCTTCTGTAAATAAGACAAATTATTTAAATTTTTTTTTTTTTTTTTTATAATATTCCCCTTGCTATGCAAGTTATAGACTGTCTTACAGAAGATTGCGTTAGTCCAAATATCTACTTCTTATTATAGTGCTGCATGTTGTGAAACATCTCTGTGTTAATTTTAATTAATGAAAGCCACACTTTGTATCTCCTTCACAATTATATCCCTCTTTTGTTTCTGAAGATATTTTTTTTTTTTT
>JAAEAF010007134.1:17569-85424 GCA_011037195.1 Triatoma infestans
TTATCTATCAACATCTACAACCAACATCTCCTCCAACAACCATTACATTGAGTGAACCTCCACCACTCATCCACACTAGCGAGTGGTGGAGGTTCACTACCCCTACAGGGGTATCAAAAAAGTTTTAAGATGCGAAACCTAAGTTCTGAAGTTTAACTTTGTTACTTTTGTTTTTTGAAGGTATTTTGTTTAGTAGCAATGTCGTTTCAACGTTTTCATTTATTCACTGAAAAAGATAGTGAAATAATTTTTTTTTAATTATTGAAAACTATGATATTTAATAAGCTTTTTAAAAATATAATGTTCTACAATTTTTTTAGTAGGGCCATGCATCCAGCGCTTATAACAGCGTGATGGAGTTGCATCTCGTGTTTAAGTGTTTTTTTTTACTGAATTTAAAAGACGCCAAGGTTTCGCTCATTGAAGAGTATCTACAGCTGTATCGTCTGGTAACATTTTGTTGTTAGTTAAAAAAAGAATAAAGCCTGATTCAAGAAATACATACGAAATAATATGGAAATCATTAAACTTCAGAGTCTCTTCTTAGCACACCATTTGCACCAATGTTTCAAAAACTATGGCGAATTAGGAAAAAAAAAAAAACATTAAAATTTTGACTGCTGGAGGTGTTGGTATTGTTTGCAAAATCGTGGCTGGTGACGAAAAGTACGTAATATCATGTTTTGCGATGCTTTAACAAAATCCAAGAAGTTGAATGTGGGTATCAACGAAGGTGATATCCCACACACTCCCCAAAAACACAGCTTGCATTGAAAAAAGTTATGTAGGTATGCAGTTTGCTTTAGAATTAAAAGACTGATGATGGCGATTAAATTAGAATAATTGTGTAGTAAATTGAAATAGCACTTTAGAGGAAAACCTAACACCACACCTCCTTTAAAAGAACATTCTGATATGGCGTAGTTTGGCCCAGGACAGGGTGGAGTGGGCAGTTGTGATTGAGGAGGCCAAGATCCTTCAAGGATTGTAGAGCCAGAGAAGAAAAAGAAGATTCTGATAGTATTGCTATCTCAAATACTAGGAGGCGCTCGTAACCAAATGATAATAACGCCTTTTCATATGTATACGTCAGACCATGAAGTTTTTTTTTGGCGGCAAAACTTCAAAATTATTGAATAACCATAGAATAGAATAGAAGCGCGGGGGGGCTGAGTCTTATTCCACTGCAACCTACACGTCGAGGTCTATTGTGGATCCCCTTAAGTTGCAGAACAGCCACCAGCTTTGCCCTCCTAATCAATCCTAGCAAAGCTGAGAGCGGCTCCGTCATGAAGCTTCCAGCTTCGGGATTGCCCGTCCCCAATTGAAGAAACCTAATCCTCGCCAGGCCGGCGCACTCACAAAGGATGTGCGCCGGGGTCTCCTCCTCTACCTTGCAGAATCGGCATACCGCACTATCCGCAAGTTGTAGGTGGTGCATGTGTCTATTCAGCCTACAATGCCCTGTTAGTAGACTCACAATTAACCTTATATCCCTTCGGGCCAGGCTCAGTAGGTCTCTGGTAAATTTAGGCAAATGTCTTTTAATGAAGAGCTTTGCCTGCCTCTGTCCTGGTGTTCCCTCCCACCAACGCAGACGCTGATCTTCTATCCAACCCCTGATAGAAATTTGAATGAGACTCCTGGACAAGCCGCAGAAGGGTTCGGGTCCTATAAAGGTACGCCCTCTCATTGCCCAGGAACCCCGCATGTCCCGGCACCCAGGCGAGTGTCAGTTTATTTCGAGTACCCACCTCGGTGAGGGCAAGTAGGCAGTCCCACACCAGTCTTGAGACTATTTGGTGTGAGGAAAGTGCCTTGAATAACCATTTCACTAATTGATTTCTTTCTCACTCGCCCTGGTGTCTTCTTCAAGTTCAAAAAGAGAATAGAACTTAGCACATGCATAGAAGCGGAATGAGGGTACTTTGTACACCAATGATACAAGCAGTTTCTTATTTTCACTTAAATATTAGATATTATTTATTTCTCTTATATTATATAATATAAGTTTTTGTGTTATCAAAATTTGTTTGTGGTTACCAAATTTTTCAATCTACACACCTTTCTTTCTACCTCTTCTGATTTGGTCCTCCTGTTGAAGGACAACAATGATAACAGAGAGCTATTTTTTTTACTTTCCCTTACTCCTAGTAAGAGAAAGTATAGTAATCGTGTTGTAAATTTTCGATATCGACTTTTCACCGGAAATATCCGTTGTGTTGTCTTCTGAGTCCAAAAAAAAAAAAATGGTTTTTAGAAAATGGTCTGTGTGTGTATGTGAACAGCATAGCTCAAAAACGAAAAATCCTAGAAAGATCAAACTTGATATTCCGTTTAGGAATCACCATGGGATCCGACAGTAACTCAGTTGTAAAAAAAAAATCCTCAACCGGAAGTGCCACTTTATTGGATTTTGTTGTTTTTTTTAGGTTTTTTGTGATTTTCCCAAAAAAGGCACCAATGATTTTCTTAAAACTTTATGTATCTATTAGACATAAAATGAGCTACGACTTTTATCTGAAACATTTCTCCGGAAGAAAAATTCATTTAAGGATACTTTTAAAGGAGGTGTGTGGTTAGGTTTTCCTCTAAAGTGCTATTTCAATTTACTACACAATTATTCTATGATCTAAATAATATTAATTAGAATTAAATATTTTCGTTGAAATTCAGAGTTTAAAGAAAATCACCGGAAGTGGGTTTTTACTGAAAAGTATTTTTCAGTTTTCTGCTATTTTCTACTAAAACGGCTTCAACGATTTTCTTTAAACTACACACATAAAGACCAACAGCTTTGATTTGAAACATTTCTTCGGGGAAAGTCATTTAAGGGGGCTTTTGAACAAAAGGCGTGGAGTTATGTTTTTCTCTAAAGCGCTATCATGGTTGATTTATTCAATTCTATCATCCAAACAAAATTAATTAGAAATAAATAGATTGCCAAAACTCAAGAGTTTTAAGTATAATGGGTATGATAAAGGAGAGAAAATGGTTTGGTTAAGATTAATAAACTAGATATGGCTTAAGCACTGTATAATGAAAAAAATGACACTGACTGCCTGGTAAAGAGTGGTAAAGAGTAATGTAGATGACACGTTGTAACTGCCGAGTGAACTCTGCTATATGACTTCTTGTATATGACTTGTACATATCTCCCGTCGCTGTATTTAAGCAGTTTCTCCCACTCTAGTTCGAGAGAGTGGTCCTGTCATTTTTGACTCTCTCTCTCTCTCTCTCTCTCTCTGCTATGGGATCCCTCTCTTTGGATCCTATTTCATCAAAAAAAATGAAGACTTACCTTTCTTGTTCGAAGATGCTGCAGCTGAACGAAACGCAGGATTCGGAAACGTTGCTACAAATATAATGGGTATGATGAACGAGAGAAAATGGTTTGGTTTAGATTAATAAACTAGATATGGCTGAACACTGTGTAATGAAAAAAAGTGACACTGACTGCCGCCGGAACTTTACACTAAAATGGTAGAGTATGATACAGTGGTAATGTGTAAGGTAGATGACACGTTGTGACTGCCGAGTGAACTCTGCTGTCTATTGAAGCATTTTCTCCCATTCTAATCCGAGAGAGTGGTCCTGTCATTTTTGTTTCTCTCTCTCACTGCTATGGATCCCTCTCTCTTTGGGTCCTATTACACAAGAAGAATCAAGAGCCGGATGTACTTTTTTCTTTTTTTTTACTGGTCAGTTTATTTCAGTTTTTGGGATTTTTTTTTTATTTTTTTACAAAAAACAACGACGAATTTAAATTAAATTTGTTATAAAAAGTATAAAATTTGTTAATAATAATTTTTGAAAAACTGAAGTAAGAAAAAGTAGTGTGAGTAGGTATATCATACCAGTTTTTTTTTTTTTTATCCTTAAAATTAGCGATAAAAAAAAAAAAATAGGGACTGTTTTTTTAGTGATAAAAAAGTGATAATAAATAAATAAAAATTTAAAAAATAAAGTCACCATATTTGTAACAGTTTCCTTGATAATTTATTTAGCGAATAAATAAAAAACAAAAAAAAAAAAACAAAAATAATAATAATAATAACCAAACCCTATTTATATATATAAAATAAATAATCATAATACTACTAATAATAATATAACAAAATAAAAATAAATTTACAAATTTTTATAGGGTTTCTGTCAATTTTTCATTTTAATTATTTTGCTCTGTTTTTTTTTTTTTATAAGGCTATAAATTCACAAGGGACGGTTTGTTTTTAAATTTCTAGAGTTATGTCTTCTTTTTTTACTGTTTACTTTCAAATTTTGTTTACTTATATACAAACTAAAAAATAAAAAAACAACAACAAAATACGATATATAAAAAATATATTTATATATTAAAAATATTCCTTACATAATAATTAAAAAATAATTCAAAAATAATTCTAACGGCAGTGTTTTTTTTTATTTTTTGAATATTAAAACAAAGGAGCATACGTGATAACAATGAAAGAAAAAAAAATATTATTATTTATTTTTTTTTATAAGTTTCATAAAACCAGGAACAATCTGTAATAATTATTGACGTTTTAATTAATTCCTTAAAGTTAATTAAAATATAACAATAAAACAAAAAAAAAAAAAAAAAAGAAAAAAAGAATAACATAAATTACTTAAAACTTACAAGAATTAAAATCCTATAGGCGTACAATCAGTCAGAATAAATTTTTTTTTTTTTTTTTATTTTTTTTTTTATCTCAATTTATAATAAAAAAAATTTCAGTCGAAATACAATGAAACATTTTTTTTTTTTATACAAAAATATTTTATAAACAAATATTGGAATTTTTTTTTTATTTTTTTATTAATTTTTATATTATTTTGTTTTTTTATTTTTATAAATAACCTAAAAAAAAAAAACAAACTTTAATTATGAGCATAATATTATTTATTATATTGTCATCAATTCACTGCAATAATTGTATGCGCCTTCTAGTGGTAACTTGATTAAGATTCTTTATATTTATTTATTTATTTTTTTTTTATATAGCAATGAATATTTTATAATATATAGTAAAAAATAGTAATAACGCCAAACTCCCATGGCTTCCCCACTTATTTTTTAATAAATTCTAAATATTTATATATATTATGTAATAATAAAATAGATTTATTTATTTATTTTTTGTTTTAAATTCTTTATCAAAATATAGAGATTCCATATCCACCAGGAGGCGTTACGGGTGAGTTAAAAAATTTTTTTTTTAAATTTTTAATATATAATAATAATAATTGTTAAATTTTAATAATACTAAGAAATAATAATAACTGAATAAATGATAATTTTTTTTTATGAGAGTATTTTTAACTTTTTGAAATAGTAGAGTATATATTATAAAGTCGTTTAATAAAAAAAAAAATAATAATAATATAAAATATTAATAATAATAATATTATAATAGTTTTTAAGAACACATATTTTTTACATTATTTTTTTTTTTAATTTTTTTTTTTTACTGATTAGTTTTTTCATTATTTTGTTTTTTAAACATTTTTTTTTTTTATGTTTTTTTTTAATATAAAACTAGCTGGGAAGGCAGTGTTGGTGATTGTCTCATTGTGTTGTTAGGACTTCGACTTTTTTTTTTTTTTGCTTCTTTTTTTATTCTTCTTAAATGGCAGTGATTGGAATTTCTCGCGGACGAGAGAGAGGAAGATGTGTCATCCAGCTTCGGTGTCCTCTCTGTAACAGAAATAAAAAAAAAATTTTTAGTAATGATTTGTAGAGTAATTAGGCAATTTTATTATAAAGACAAAAACTAAAAAAAAAAAAAATTAATTAAATTTAGCGTGAGTTATTTATTAGCACGAAAGTATTTATTAGCATAAGTGTATTTATTAGCATGAAAGTATTTATTGGCTTGGGTGTTGGTATGAATGTTTTTAAGTTAGAATTTTGTCTGGAGGGTGCAAAGAATTTTTTATAGAAGTTCTTTACCCTCAATTCTAGTTTATTTAGTTTATTTTTAATACCAGTTTATTTAGTTCAATTTACAGGGTGGTGGAACCTTTAAAAGAGTACTCCATCGACATCAGAAGCAAATAAACCATTTCAATATAACTTTTAGTAGTGTTGATGTGGAAAATATGACCTAAGTTGTCGATGCGCAAAAAAAAAAATAACTAAATTTTTTAGAGCTACCAGAGAAAGTACATCCTTGACATCAGTTTGAAACAACCTCTGATCACTAATGCAGCATACATAATAAACTCTAATACTTTAGTTCAACGATGGCAAATTCTCTAGAAATCTGAGCTTTGAAAAAAAGAAAAAACACCGTTCAGTGAGACAAAATGCAATGTATATGGGGTTTAAATTTGTTGAAATTTACTCTAGAATGATTAAGCCAATACATTGGTATACTATATGAATCGTACGAACTTCTAAAAAGTAGGTTTGATCAATTCAAAAAAGTCAACGAATAAGTATGTTTGGTTTGCAACTCCTTCATTGTATTTTTAAGATTTCAAGAACGAGTTATCATACAAGAAAAATGCGTACGATGCTAAAAATAAGATGTGGTTTGCAGAAAGAAAGAATATTAATTAAGGAACAATTGCTTGCCAACATACTGAAGACTAGGAATCGAAGACAGTTTTAAGTTTTACAGTAACGAAGATGTACAGAAGTAAATACTGTTCAACAGCTTCAATTTTGTCGATAAAGGTATCCACCCATTGAACTTTGTATACTACGCGCAAATGTGTTAGAAACTTTTTCGAATAAGTAGATTTTCGATTTCGATTAAGTAGGGGGAAAATGAGGATTCACGCTCGCTAAAATGTTTAATTTTCAGGTTATTTTAGGCATGCACATATATTATTATTCGAGTCAGTTAAATTTAGTAAAAAATCCGAAATCGTGGGGAATATGTTCATAGTAAAAATATAGATTACAGTAAGGAAGGTCATGCAAGTGTTTTACATCATATTTTTTTTTGTAGCCTAAAAAAATCCAAATTATTTTATAAAGATTAAAACAAAAAAAAATCGGATTACATTGCTGCAATTCTTGTAACAATTATCAGTTAAGCAGTTCCAAGACGGTTATCAATTCCAATTAAAATTAAACACTTCAAGAATATACTGAAAACATGTTGAATAATAAGGGATACTAGTAGAAACTCCATTTTCTTTTTTACCACAGATGAGCTTGCTCATCTAAAGCATCTTCTCCAAGCAAGTTGAGCTCCCTAAGGAATCCCAGGGTATCCATCCTAAGGGTTTTAGGGAGGGTATTTCCCCTTTCACTACGTGATAATAACCCAGACTTACCAAGCCTTCTTCTTAGTTTTCTTTGAATGATAGCATCGCAGTCCGTGAGGAGATGTGTTGGAGTTTCCTCTATTTCCTCATAGAATCTGCATGTGCTATCATCTTCTAAGCCCAGCATCCTCAGGTGTCCCCTGAGTCTGCAGGTGTCCTATGAGAAAGCCAGTAAGAATATCGATCATTTTCTTACTTATACTGATGCAGGTCTTCAACCTTTCCTGCTTATAACCTCCCAGAGAGGCCTTGGCATGCCTCAGACCCCCCAGGAGAGTGTTCCCTCTTTCCACCACCTCCTCTTTCTTAAGTACCTCCAAGAGTAAGTGGTGGTTTTGACTCAGCAAAATAGCACAGGCTCCAAGAGACGAGCAGCAGCGCCTTCCTTTGCCTGTGTGTCGGCCATTTCGTTGCCATCCATGGCGACATGTCCCAGCACCCAGAATTTCTTCTGCCTAGGGTTTTCCAAAACCATTTTAGAAGTGATAACACAAGTGTTCAGTGCTTTAATGTCAGTCAGCCCTGGCTATCGGATAGGATAACTTAACTGAACGCACTTTCCAATTGCTTGAATCTCCGCCAGGAAGATGCTGGGCAACATACCCCCTTGGCTCCGATTTGTGGTTACGCCCAAACATCTCAGCCATTCTTAAAATTAATCTTAGAAAATTCGTATTTTCAAAAATGGAGAACAATACAGAGAATACATTTCATTTATTTAATAAATAAAGTCAGCAACAACAGTTAAAAAAAAAAACAAAACAGTTTCTAAATTTACAAGTGAAGCAGTTACTCACGTAAATTACTTGGGAAACTAGCATAAAAACTATTTGAAACAAAAATTATATACGATAACAGATCAAGGCAAAAGCACGTCAAATTTGTTCTTTGAAAGTGATAATAATATTTTACTATTATGGAAGAAAAGAAGAAAAAGAAAATAAAGTTTTATTTAAAATGTATTTTTTTTTTTTAATTTTTATTTTCTCAAGAGAGAAAGAGAGAAAGAAGACCTAGAGAGTATATAAACGAAATAACAATAAATAATACACTTTCTCTGACTTGCACCAGTTTGACCTTGTATTAGATGAATAAACAAAACATACAATATTTCCATGGTCAAGGAAAAACATACTTAATATTTTATTTATTTATATATTTTATTTTTAATCTTGTTTTCAAAAATAGTTAATCATATTCTCTTCCTTTTTTTACGTCTGTTGTAGAGAATTTATTGTATTTTAGAAAAAAAAAGAGAACTGTTAACATCTTCAAGGCTATTTGAAAAACATGATTAGTTTTTGCCTTTTGAGAGATAATTAAAACAGTTTTTTATAACAGTAATTTGTGGTTTTATTAGAGAGAAAATAAAAATAGTATCTTACATTCTAAATACTCTTTTTTTTTCGTTCTGTCGTTGTAATAATCATTAAAATAATGTTAATAAAATTTAAAATAAACGATTTAGCCATAACCAACTATTTCTTGAGTTTGGTAAAGTGGTGGAAGTATGGCGATCGATGTTTGGTGTAGTGGTTAGGAGCATGGACTTGTAACTGGGAGGTACCCAGTTCAATTCCCGTGTATAAATGCTTAAATTTTATATTCATTTAAAAATTGTTGATAGTAAATTAGGTGCTTCTAACCCCATCCACGATACCTAATTTAATAGTTGGACGTGTTAAGCCCGCCTGAACAATAATTTAAAACTTCACATTATCTTTAGATACCACCACCCCTTCAGATTACAGTGTTCATCAGAAGACAGAATTCATCAACCGCAAAAACCGGTGATAATTTATTTTCTTATCTTTTCCATTTTTTCACGATGACCTTGGAATTCTAAATACACAATAATATAAACCACACATTTATTTAAAAACAATTTTATCCGGAAAATTTAGTTTAGATGAAGTTGTTTTCGAACTCAAGAGACCATAAAAATATGTATTTTTGGTGAAAACTCAATTTTCAAAATTCTACACAATCGTATATTTTCCTCTTAGTAGGCAGTAACCAAAAGTAAAAATATGAGACATACAATATCGAAAAAAAAAATGGAAAAAAAAAAAAACATACAATAAAGTGTCACCCCTGCTGATTTATGCATTTTGATCGAAATTTTTAGTGTTAATGAAAAATATCTGAATGAAAAATATCAAATTTGCGCTTCCCCCCATGTTTTCGTTTTTATTTTTTCACATTCATCAAACAGTGAGAATAAAAAGTAATGTTTTATTTTATTTTATTTTTATTTTTTTTTTTTTACAATCGGTTCAGATATTGTAAAAAATATTTTACTCACATGTTGAATATTAATTTTTCTTGTTTTTTCTGCAACGCATATAAAAGGGTTCATGGCTTACTTATATAAATATATATATAAAAAAAAGAAAAAAGTTTTAAATACTAAGAATGTACTTTAATTCAAAGTCAAATACTCATCACTCCCTTTATAACCTGTTCACTTTATAGTATAACCTCAAATCCGGTTTTTGTATTCGGTATTTGTTTTGAACGACTTTTTTTTCTTGGTTTCTCGTATTGCCGCTAGATGTCAGGCTTATTACAGTTCAATAATATTATTTTTTCTTCACTTGTGAGACAAAAGATAATGCTGTTTTTTTTTACTTGATTAAAAATGTAATTTTACTTAGTATTTTTGTTCGAAAATTTGACCCGATAACAATGCTTCCTTTTACAGCTTCAAGAGAAATAAAAATTGCTGATACAATAGTTTTATTTGTTACGATAAACTTAATGCAAAGACGATGGTTAATTCAATTGGAAAAAAAAGTAATTTTTTATTTTTTTAAAACACTGTTTTTAACAAAATTAATTGACAATATTTTATGTAATGAATTATTCCTTTTATAGAAATGTTTTCAATCATAATTTAAGAAAGAGTCTGTAAAACTATAAATACATACTCAGCACTGACTAAACAATAAAAAAAACTAAAAGATATAAATTGTTTTATATGAATATTTCTTTTTTTTTTCTATAATGAAGAAGATAACATTTAAACCAATGAAAATTATCATAAAAAAAAAGACGAAGAAAGAACTCAATGGCACACTTCAGAAAGGTTAATATAGACGTTTGAAACGTCTTTAATCATCCATATAGAGGACTCTCTTGTTGCGTTTAGTTTCAAATTACCTTTCTAATTAATTCTTATTAAAAGACCTTTATCATGAATTCTATTGATTATACAGGTAGCCCCAACCAGAAGACATTCAATTTTTATTTCTTTACAAACTATTATGAAATAAACAATTTTATTTGGCTTAATGAAGATTTGAAGAATTATGGGTTAAATTACTTAGAAGTATTTAATTTTGATTTTTCAAATTGATTAACTTTATTTATTTATTTTTTTATTTTATTTAGATTAGATGACAATATATTTTTTTTTTTGTCATTTAAGGAGCGTCAACATTCTACCCAACAGACAAATACTTACCCATCACCGAACAGTGAGCTGTAGAGGCAAGCTAGGAAAAGGAAATCTAAGGGCAACACAGTCGGGCACATTTGGGCCCGTTAGAATAGAAGAAGCGGGGGGGGGAGCCTCATTCCACTGCGACCTACTAATTGAGGTCTATTGCGGATCCCCTTAAGTTACAGAACAGCCCCCAGCTTTGCCCTCCTAATCAATCCTAGCAAAGCTGAGAGCGGGTCCGTCATGAAGCTTTCAGCTTTGGGATTGCCCGTCCCCAATTGAAGAAACCTAATCCTCGCCAGGCCGGCGCACTCACAAAAGATGTGCGCCGGGGTCTCCTCCTCTACCTTGCAGAATCGGCATACCGCACTATCCGCAAGTTGTAGGTGGTGCATGTGTCTATTCAGCCTACAATGCCCTGTTAGTAGACCCACAATTAACCTTATATCCCTTCGGGTTTGGCTCAGTAGGTCTTTGGTAAATTTAGGCAAATGTCTTTTAATGAAGAGCTTTGCCTGCCTCTGTCCTGGTGTTCCCTCCCACCAACGCAGACGCTGATCTTCTATCCACCCCCTGATAGAAGTTTGAATGAGGCTCCTGGACAAGCCGCAGAAGGGTTCGGGGCCTATGAAGGTATCCTGCGAGCCCTCCCTCGCTAGGCATCCGCCCTCTCATTGCCCAGGAACCCCGCATGTCCCGGTACCCAGGCGAGTGTCAGTTTATTCCGAGTACCCACCTCGGTGAGGGCAAGTAGGCAGTCCCACACCAGTCTTGAGACCATTTGGTGTGAGGAAAGTGCCTTCAGGGCTGCCTGACTGTCGGAGTATATGGCCACTCTTCTACCCACTATCCTTTGCCTTATAATCTCCCTAGCGCAGAGTTGTAACGCCACGACTTCAGCCTGAAAGACCGTGGCGTACTTCCCTAGCCTGGCCTTAGTTTTAACTTTAGGCCTGCCCCCGTATACCCCAGCTCCGACCCCTGTCGGAGTTTTGGATCCATCTGTATACCAGGTCGAGTTACCGAACAGGGGTGGGTCGCAGCCCCATTAAACTCTGGGTCCGTTACAACTGAACTGATCCCTTTCCTATGAGAATAAATCACTTTCTAAATCAGGATGCGGCATATGTGGAAAGCATTAATGAAATTCTAAAATTCACAAATAAATGAGTGATAACGTCAAATTGAGTTGTGGTGTGCTACACAAGACAGTCGACAGTAATGATTTTCTTATTATACCTAATAGTTTTCGAAAGACACTAGTAGTGCAAGGACACGATTTGATGGGTTAGACCGAATAAAAACTCCAGTGAAGAAAGATGAACTGCATCCCATCGCTTCTGGGAAAAGAACCTTTTCGGTTATACATATCAGCCTTATAAGGACCCTTTCTACGAGATCGGAAAGGATAACATATTCTGGTTATGACTGACAATCTTATGCAATTCTGTCGTCAAACTTCATCCCGTAAAGGATGTGAAAACATCAGCTACAATAAAATATGTAAAGAAATTTACATTGGAGATGGGAATAGAATTGTGGGGAAGGATTTTAAACGCAATTTGATTTCGGTCAGACATCCAAGAGCGAATGGAATTGTTGACAGGGTGAACAGGACCGTGTTATAAGTTATTAGGTCACTAATAGAATGGCAAGATGAAACCGATTGGGATAACCGGAATGGCAGATTATGAACGAGCTCTCAACATGAGTATCAATGACGTTTATAGAAAAATCACCTTTTATGGCCTTGTATGATCAACCCAATTTCGCTAGCTTAGAATCATTAATGGGTGAATTTGTCAAGGAAATTTCCGAGAAACCAGACATAACGTAAGAAGAGAGAAAGAGAAAAAATAGTAGATGCCAGAGCTAGCAGAGCTCCCGCTTATAAAATAGGAGACTTGGTGTTTATCCATTGCGTTATAGACAACACGGGAACCCTGATTAAAACAAAAATTCGCTACCGAGGGTCCGATTGTCGTGACCAGTGCAAGGAGGTGATTCCTATACAATAATTGATTTAGAAGATACAGAAGGACTACGCTAGAGCCACCTCCGCTAACTATATGAAGTTATGGGATTAATGTATGAAGATTGGAGAAGTTTAAGTATCTGGAGGGGAAAGTGCTGAAGATGAAAATACTCAGAAAAGTAGATGAGTGTGAAACCGCCACAGTATCTACGGGACTGTATAATAAATTGAGGATAATTTAAGATCAGGTTGGCCGAATATGTAATCAATAATTAAAAAACAATCATATGGGGATGAAATAAATATAAATCATATGTATGTTAGTGTTAAATTAAATTATTTAATGCTTTTTGTTTTTTTTTCAACATCTATGGTCATTGACATCCAGAGCCTTCTCAGTGCACTGCCGGCCTCCGGACAGTATTCTCTCGCTACAGACAACAGTGTCCATCACCTAACAGTGAGCTGTAGAGACTCCTAGGAAGAAAAAATCTAAGGGTAGCACTGGACTCGAACCCGGGACCTCTGCGTGGGAGTGTAACGGGCAAGAGAGAGAACACAAGCCCGACCGAGAGAAAACAGACTCTCTCTGGTATTATCTGAAAGCCCGACCGAGAGAAAACAGACTCTCTCTGGTACTCTCGGACTTAAGCAGGCTAGACTGGGGAGAACCTGTATATAAGCCAGTGAAAGATCTAGATATCTATCTATCAGATTCAACCATATACATCATCACATCGTGTCACATAACTCTACTCTAATCCTTTATTCTATAAAATCATTACAAGTCCAGTGCAGTTTGTGTAAGCTTATAGCTATATTATAACAGTGTCTTCATATCTTGTCTAATTAATCAAACCCAATTTCTCTCCTCATCAACTCCATTATAGGGAGTCCAACGCACTAACCACTGAGGTAATCCCTTCCCTCATTATTTAATGTTATTTTGATTGGTTCAAATGGCGCTGTCTTCTGGAATAAAATGTAAAACGTTCAACGACTACCTGCCTTAGGTAAGATACATGTACCAGACTACATTAATGTTGAGGCAAATGAATAATATTTTAATTTTAAAGAAAAATATATCAATTTTATAACTGAATTAAAGAGAAAATCATCTAGAGTGTTTTCACGCCAGATTATTTTAGGTTTAAATTAAAATACGTACCTTCATACCAATTTACAAAAAATAAATAAATAAATAACCGACAAAACATTACATAAAACTAAAATAAATTAAAAAAAAGAAGATGTTTGAAAAAGTATTTTATGTATGTTAAAAATATAATTATAAAAGGCGCCGCAAATGTATTTCACTTAGGAATGTTGAGGTCATTTTAGAGAATTTTCAAATATTTTTAGTACATTTTTTAAAACCAAATTCTGATCTAAATAATATAATTAATTGCTTTGCTTTTTATTTTTATTGTAACATAATAAAAGGTCAATTTAAAAGATTATTTTTTAATAAAACAAAAAAAAAGTACGAACTAGAACACAACTCTTTCCCGCAATAAAACACACATGATTCAGTGTGTATATATTGCCTTTCGCTCTCAATGTATACTATTCCCCACTACAACACCAACCACTTCGCCGTAGTTCAAGATTCAAACGACCTTGAAATGAACAGATATTCAACTAGTGTACGTGAGGTAGTGGGTCATGTTAAAGAAGTCACTACTATTCGGGCATTTATACTTTGTTTTTATTTTTTGTTTAGTAAAGTTTTTTTTTTTTTTTTAATTTCTCATACTCCTTAGTAAGAGGAAGTATTGTAATCTTGTCAAATTTTCGATATCGAGTTTTCACCGGAAATATCAGTTTTGAAGTCCCCTGAATCCAAAAAAAGTGGTTTTTAGCAAATGGTGTGTGTGTGTGTGTATGCGCGAACAGCATAACTCAAAAACGAAAAACCGTAGAAAGTTGAAACTTGACATTCCGATTAGGTATCACCATGGAATCTGACAGTCCTTACCTGTCAAAATTCCTCAACCAGACGTACCACTTTACTAATTGTTTTTTTTTTTTTTTACGTTTTTGCGATTTTCTCAACGATTTTCCGACGATTTTCTTGAAACTTCCTACATAAACTAAATTTACAAAGATCTACAACTTATATTTAAAAAATCTTTCTCCGGGAAAATTCATTTAAAACCACTTTTAGGGGTGGGGTGGGGTTATGTTTTTCTCTAATGTGCTATCATAATTGATTATAGAATTCTATCATCCAAACAAAATTAATTAGAAATAAATATATGGCCAAAATTTCGAGTTTCAAGAAAATTAGTAAACCGGAAGTGAGCTTATACTGGACAGATTTGTTCAGTTTACGATGAATTTCATTAAATTTGATAGACAAACTAAAAAAAATTTGTCAATTATAATTTTGAACCTCCTAAATAGAGGTATTACAGAAACTCTGTAATAGGATCCAAAGAGAAGGATCCATAGCAGAGAGAGGAGAGGGGGGAGAGAGACAAAAATAACAGGACCACTCTCTCGGATTAGAGTGGGAGAAACTTTTTAAATACAGCGACGGGAGATATAAGATATATAGCAGAGTTCACTCGGCAGTCACAATGTATCATCTACCTTACTCGTTACCAATCTACCATTCTCTGTTATTTTAGTCGCAAAGTCCAGGCAAGGCAGTCAGTGTCACTTTTTACTTTATACAGTATTCAGCTAAATCTAGTTTATTAAACTGAATCAAACCATTTTCTCTTCTTCATCATACCCATTATAAACTCATGCATTAAATTCGCCTCACCAATTAAATGGTAGGTACCATATATCTATCTATCTTCATGGCTCTACAACCCTTGGTGGGTCCTGGCCTCCTCAATGAGCCTAATCCAGGTGTCTCTGCTAGTTGCAGCTGCTCTCTAGTTGCGAGTACCCAAGATGCTCCTCGCGTCGTTGGTCATACCGTCAAGCCACTAAGTTTGGGTCTGCCAACCTTTCTTTTCGTTCCTATTCCCCCATCCAAAATCCTCCTTGGTATCTCATTTTCCTCCATCCTCGCCACATGGCCAGCCCAGCCCAGCCTGGATAGTCGAATAGTGTGTACGACGTCCGCTTCCCCATACAATTCACATAACTCCTTGTTTTTTCGCCTTCTCCATGTATCCCCTTCCCTCACTGCGCCAAAAATGCGCCTGAGTATTTTTCTTTCAAATACAAGGAGTTTCTTTTCATCGTTTTTGGAAATAATCCAAGCTTGGGAAGCGTACATCACTACTGGGCGGATGAGGGTTTTATACAGCCTGATTTTCGTTCTCCTGGAGATCAGGCTGCTCTTCATATATTTTACCAGGCCAAAATAACATCTGTTCGCAGCCATAATTCTTCTGCTGATCTCCGTCGAAACATTATTAGTGGAGGTGACCTGGGAACCAAGGTAGGTAAATTCTTGTACCCTTTGAAAAGTAAAAGGACCAATCTGAATACTGTTTCCTGGGGGACCATTGCCACCTCCAATATACATATATTTTGTCTTATCCTGATTTAGGACAAGACCCATGGAAGATGCTGCTTTTTTGAATGCAAGGAAGGCATTCTGTAACATAGGGACTGTACGCGCAATAATATCTACGTCGTCCGCATAGGCCAGTATTTGGACGGATTTATTATATATGGTCCCTGAGGTCTGAATACCGGAATCCCTGATTACTTTCTCTAGGGCCAGGTTGAATAAGAGACAGGCGAGAGCGTCACCTAGCCTAGGCCCTTTACTTGTCTTAAATTCAGGGGATATTTCAGACTGAATACGGGCCACTCCTGAGGCTTCCGCCATCGTCATTTTTACCAACCTAATGAGTTTAGGTGGTATACTCATTTCCTCCATAGCCTGGTACAGTCCTTCGCCCAAGACTGTACCAGGTACCATATATACAAGTCTCAAAAGAATCAGATGGAAACATTTTTGGTAAAAAAACAGTTAACAAAAATCCATAATCCGTTAAACAGGAGTGGAGAATTAGTTCAGTGGGTAGCGCGCTAGATTAGCAACGCGGAGGTTTTGGGTTCGAGTCCAGCAGTGCTGGTGACCTTAGATTTTCTCTTCCTAGCAGCTTCTACACCTCCAACTGAAAAGGCACCGGGCGGGTGGGTACCCTTTGATCACAGATGTTGACGCGCTTTAAATTAAATAAAAAAAATAATAAAAACTTTAACGAATTGCCAGTACTTAGAATAAATGGCATTTTAGAACAGTAGATTTTACAAAAATTGCTTGCTCAATATAAAAGAGATTGCGATAAGAAGGAAATCCAAATAATCTGGAAGTTATGCCAATAAAACCAAGAGAAAAGAAATTCCTATAAATATTGGTTCTATAATTTATATTATAAGAAAATTAAATTATACATTGCCTTTCAGTTACAAGGTACAAAAAATATAAAACTAGAATATTCTTTAGGCTATAACTTAATTAAGTAAATTTAAGATATAATAATTGGATGGCAAAAATTACGAATTTAATTTGATTTTTTAAAAATCTTCCGTGAAGTAATCTCATCCATGATGTTAAAAGAATATTATTTTGAAATAATATCTCCCATTAGTAAAGATGAGTGTTTTTAACCATATAAGTGGCCCATTTAAGCTACTGCAACAAAACGACCTTGTTTTAAATTATTATTTTAAAAGTGAATAACTTAAAACATACAATTATTTACTTTTTAAGAGATATGGATTTTTTTTTTTTTTTTTTTTAATTGTAAAAAAGACAAATATTCGCAAAACCACACATTGATGGTTGAAACTCTGGCATTAATTTTACTTCCTCTCAGTTATTGGTTGCTGTAAGAGAAAACTTCGCTTTGGGTTTTGAATTTCACTGAAGGTTTCACTAGGAATACGTAGCAAAAGATCATCCCAATATGGAAATGTGATACGAAAAAGCTTAGGGACCTCAAAAAACTTGATAATCCAATTTTTAATAATTATCAAAAAGTAAGACAGGTAAGTTTTGTCAAATTTTCTCGATACTATGAATTTTTCTAAATATTAAGTAGTCAGAGGTACGTATTTTCCGCGATAGCCTGCTTCTTTTTGTGGTCTCCGACCGGTTTTGGGCGTTTGTCAAGCAATGTGATAACACAGATTTGCTCTGTGCAAGTCTGTGTTATCACATTGTTTTGACAAACGCATCCTGAAGATGGGCGAACGCCAGAAACCATCGAAACCGTCGATGACCACAAAAAAGTGGCCAGGTTATCACGGATGATGTTTTCCAGCTCTGCGGAACCAACCACACAATACCACAACAAATATTAAGTTGTCTTTATTATTATATAGTTATAACTTTTATCCACATGAATGGCACTTTTAGAGGATAGCGTTATGTCAAAGCTTTCCTGAACTCTCTAAACATCTTATTGTATTCATGGTAATTGTACTCTTAACATTCAATGCCGCATAGACAGTTAGTTGATCCCCGTCTTTCACATGGATTACTAGGTAATTTTTGTCAAGAACTGTGCAAATCTCGAGTTGCTTTGCATCCATTAAACCGTTTTTACACAGAAGATTGGTGTCGGCACCAATATTTTTCAGGTCGACCTCCAATTAATCGTATAATAAAATATGCAACAGCAAACATCCTCCCCGGGTGCGAATGAATTTGAAACTTGTTCCGACAGATCATTCCAAAACTTTGGGACACCAACAAGTTTTTTTTAAATTTTGAAGGCTTTAATATATGGCTGATTCATTATTATCTCCTAATTTCGCCAGTTGATAGTCTGTTCTTTTGTTGCCCGGTATGACGCCATGGCAGGAATCCATTGTAGATTGATCTTAAATCCCTTATCGGTCAGCCTTTTTTTTTTTTTTTTTTTAACTTTCTTTGACATACTTTGGCGCCGATTATGGTTGCTTTTTTTCTCCCTCGAAGTTGCTGCAATTCTCTTTAACAGGTATGGATGCATGGAACAATTCGGTGAAGACACCAGCTCCTATATTCTCTTCTCTTGGCGTTGCAATGGTATCAGTAAATATCCTTACCTATCATCGGTAGGTCTCTACCACCACTTTTTTTTTCAAAGTTAGCCCAACCAGAAAGCATCAAAACCAGTGAAAACGCAACCTGAACATTTTAGTCAAAAAAAAAACAAAAAAAAAGAACAATTAACTAATATCACTACAAATATTATGTCAGTACTTGTGGTTGGTTACGCAAACGCTGGAAAGTATCAGAGACATTTTCCGTGATAGCCTGCTTCTTTTTGTGAACATCGACCGGTTTTGGGGCGTTCGCCCATCTTCAGGATGCGTTTACCAAACAGTGTGATATAACACAGATTTTGCACAGAGCAAATTTAGTTTACACACTACCAACCCAACCCCCCCAAAAATGTGCGGCACTCCTGCTGTGTGAATTTGTTCTGTGCAAAGTCTGTGTTATATCACACTGTTTGACAAAACGCATCCTGAAGATGGGCGAACGCCCGAAATCTGTCGATGATCACAAAAAAAGAAGCAGGCTATCATGGAAAATGTCTCTGATGATAATGCCACTTCTTTGGATTCATTCAAAATTTGCTCTAAAGAAATCTAAATTCGTAAAATAAAGAAAATTTATGTTAGTAATACGCATATTGCCAAACGATTTTCCATGCTAGACTATTTATTATAATTTTTAGATTATATATATATATATATATATATATTGTTTTGGCGCAGAAATATAATTGCGAATTGGAATTCTCTGCGAATAATGTAATGTTACTTGAACGTCAATTGTCGGTTCTATTAGATAAAATCAGACTAGCGTCTGTAGATGAGTCTGTGATGCGTGCAGGACAATCTTCACGATTTCTATTCTATAAGAAATTAGACCTGAGTGTAAGGATTTTTTCATTTGATGCGGACTGTCCTTCTAAGCACTTGTCGCTGAACATTTGCGATGGTTATTTAAAATGAGAGGGGAATTATTATTTTTGAATTTTACACCCTGGGCTGAGCGAGAGATAGAACTCTGTTCACTGTGTAATCGTAGGGCCAAAGAGGTTATAGTGCACTTTCTTGCAGAATGTCCTATATTAGCGGAGTTTCGCTTGCTCTACTTAGGTGTGAGGACTCTTTCGCTACAGTCTCTTAGGTGCCTTCTGAATTCACTGAATTGTAAGGGGTTAATTAAATACGTACGCTCCGCATGGTTTTATAGATATGAATTGGTACAAGAGTTCAATTTTTAGACAGATTAATTGTAACAAAAAGTGTACTATTGCAGTTTGTTCATTTTTATAATGTTTAGTGCATATCTCGTTCTGCTTCTCAATCTTGTATAATTATATCATTCTTTCCATGTTCTACTCAATTATATTTACATCGAAACCAAGAAAGAAAATAATTTCTTCTATTTTATATTAATTTTCTTAGTTGCCTTTTGTATTTTTACTTTTGATGCTGAAAATTGATCGCATCAACTTCCGGCTGACGGATACATATCCAAGCCGTATATACTTTTCTTTTATTAACAGTTGTATATTTGATTGTTTTTTGTATTTTTGAATAAAGTATATTATTATTATTATTATTATTATTATTATTATTATATATATATATATTAATTTTTTTTTTATCTTAACGTTAAAAATATATATATCCATATATATAAAAATTATAAAATTAATTTCCCTTATTATTCCTCCCCTTGGGCAATTTTAAAAAGTTGTTATCAGTTTTTTAAATTATATGTTAGAAAATATAACAGTTGAATGAGTGCACACTGCACAAAGAAACTGCCTTGAACTTTGATATATATATATATATATAAAATTATGTATCTCCCTTAATTTTATTATTACATTACTGTAATATAGAATGCTAAAATTAGATATTAATAAGCTACTGTTTCATAAATAACAACTTTTCTTTTTTTTTTTTTTTGAAAACCAGTAAAAAAAATAAAATAAAATAAAATAAACGGAAACATATGACATGTAAAATATATGGTGAAATAAATTCTAATTAATTAATAACATTTAAGTATTGTTACGTATTTGAATTTACATGAATAACACACATGTTTCTGATTATAAAAAAAAAAAAAAAAGAAAGTATAATACGCCAACGTTTCTTATTATAAAAAAAAAATGAAATAAATAATAATTTTATTGCTTAATACCAAGGTCTTTTAATAAAATATTAATATAGATGCAATTTTTTGATTGCATTTAAATAATTTTTATTTAAAATTTGTATTTTAAGAAGAAGAAAAAAAACAAAAAAACTATTATATGTATTTAAATATATTATATGTATTTATATCCCTACTTTATTTATCCATGATAACTATATTTGCATATGTTACCGCATTCCGATAATTAGTAACACTTAGTAATTCAATTTGTCCTTCCATTTATTGTTAATGTGGTCTTTATCGAATTTTAAATTGTTTCTTAATAAAACAAGGACATTAGATTTGTATTTTTTTTTTTTTTTTATTGTCTAATTTTAGTATTAAGAAATTTTTATTATTTTAATCATTATTAAAGGTCATTCAATTATTTTATTTCAAATATTTCATAGAATATTTCACAGATTCTATAACACAACTACCTTCGGACTCTAGAGGGATGTCCTAGACACGCCTACTTCACCCTTAGCAAAGCTAAAGTAGGGGAAAATTGAGAAGAAATTGAGTCTTAATCACAAATAAAAGGGAAGGCATTTTCTACTGAGAAATATTATCGTCTCTTTAACCTTTAAGTCTGTAACGTTGCTCCGCTCCAAATAGCCTTACGCTTCTCTTTCACTTGTTTAACTAAAAAATACTTGCATTTGATTAATGCTTTAATTAATGCCATTTTGTGCATGGTACTATATTTGAGGTACTGTTGCCGAATGTAAAAAAAATATTTAGGTTACAAGATGAAAGCAATTAGAGTCACTTTGGGTTTTATACTCGAAAACATCTTATCGTTCTTTGTTTAAGAAATTGAATATAATGACACTCTGCTAGCCATATTTATTTTTCAATGCCTCGTCTAAGTTAAGTGCAATGAAGGGGCCAATTTCTATGTTTCTCACAAGTTCATGATCATTTCACTAGAAAACGCAATAATCTTGTCCAGAATAGAGACAGGTTGACAAAAGTTCGTACCAGTTTCCATTAATTGTCCATCTCTTTTTACAACTAAAAAAGTAAAGTAATGCCTATTTTTTTCAGGCGGGTTTAACGTCCAACTACCAAATTCCTTTTATAACTATTTACCAGAGAATATAAAAAAATAATACTTTGAAGTATTTCAAAACTAATGTTAAAATGAACCCAGTGAATCGTAAGCTTAGTTGAATTAGTTAACTCTTATCGTATAAAAAGTTATTTACACTTGTAAAAAAACAAATTTTCATAAAAAATACTAAATATTTTTACAAAAAATTTAATTTTATAAATGTGCTGAAACCAAATTCTGGACGACTCGCAAGAATTTTTTTTTTTTTTTTCCAATTCAAGTGACATTTAAGCTTCTATTTGCAGTGGAAACTCCTCACTATCATCTTATAATTTCCTCTTAAAGCTGTGACGGTGGTAAATATAAAAGAGAGTTTGAGTAATGTTAACCATTTAAGTAATAAATTATATTATTTTAAATTTTCACTAATTTCAACGAACAGGAGTCATGGCGAATGCCATTTAAGATATCAGTGACGAGTGCAAGGTGAAAGACGATTACCGAAGGATTATTGGACCAGCAAGAGATAAGTGTTATTAATTATAACAATAGGTTTTGATAACTTTCTTTAGGAAGAAATGCCCACGTCAATTGCTTTGTGGCATACACAGAAGAAGACATTGTTAACAATGTTTCAAAGATTTGGGTAACAAGCGGCAAGATCATTGTTTATTTGCTTTTGCTCGTTAAAATTGTAATAGTAGCAGATGAAGGTAATAATATTGAAATAAAAAGTCAGTCCCGACACTTTTATTATCAAATATAATTAGCTGTTCTGCTATTATAGAGTGAACAGAAAAAAAATGTAGTTGTTTATAGACGAGCGAAGACTTCTTACAAGCTCTTGCTTGTACTATTGGACCATTTATGAGTCTTCTTGCTGCTGTTTATTAACTTACTTATTTAAGACTCTTAAATACTGATTTATGATTGATGTTGCTTATAATCTGACAGACTATTCCAGCTCATAGGCTGGGCAGATGCAGTCTGATGCGCACACATAGCATATTTATTAGCCCATAGAAACTTGGGAATCGATGGGGCTCTGCTTTTGCGTGTTTTTTTTTTTCAAACAGTCAAATTAATTTCTAAAAATCACTCTTGATCCGTTATATATTTCTGGAGGTCCTCAGCCCTTCCTCTGTTATGTTATATCTTTCTTCTGCCACCCATACCAGAGCCATTTTGGGAATTCTTCCCTCTTCCATCCTTCGTGGATGACTATACAATTTCAGCTTTCTTCCTTATAACATCTCCATGACATTTCTTTTCATACAAAAGTTATGGAGGCTACATACAAAAGTACGTGTTGGGTCATTTGGATGTTGGTCAAGTATAGATAAGCTTTTTAGTTTTATTGAGGATACTGTTGCTCCGGAGTACAGGATTCAATAACCCTATATCCTATGTTATTTTCCTCACAACCTCCACAGTAAAACATCCATTTCTTTCGAGAATTAAGCTTAAGTATATAGAAATTGTCTACTTTCTGGACTGGTGATGCTGTTCATTTCTATATTATTTAAACTAACAGTGGATATGTATTTAGTTATATTTAAATTTATTCTTAGATCCTCACTTGTTATATTCTTCTAATAGCTTATGGGTTATATAATCGGCATCCTGTGCTATGATCAAATGATCGTCAGCAAACAATAAATTATGCACACCGCTATACCTATCTTCTTTCTTTTGGTACTTCCATTTTTCCATACTTCTTCGAACATTCTTGAAAGCTAACAAAAACATCTTCGGACATGTTTCGGCCATTCTTCTTTTCAAAGACATATAAAAGAAGCCTAATTTATTTATTGACACTTTGGCTAGCATCTTTTATGTCCAAGTGCTTGTACAAATTTTCTCCGCTATACGCAGAAAAACCCGTAGTAGTCATGCCTATCCTACAGGTTACATAAAAATTTACTTGATACATTTTTGTTCCTGCCTCAGAGAAAGGTTAATAAGGAGATGGATGTAGTGCGACCAAAAAAAAATCTACTGCAATGCAATGATGAACTCATTGTCCTGATATCCATTATAGCGCAAAATAATATCGGCTAATGCGCGATTTTCACTGCATAACATTCGATTAAATTGCCGCAGTATCTTCCCCATTGCTGTTATCTTTCTAATGCTACTAATGATTCCAATGGAAGACTCTAAGTTATTGAACCTAGAAGAGGAACAAATTTTTGTTCCAATCTTTTATCGATATTAATAACCATTAAGAAAATTTTTAAAATTACTAAATATGTAAACAAATAGTTCATAAAAAATTACAATTATTAACTAAAGCTAGAAATTGAAAATTGTATGCTAAGAAAGATGCAGCTTCACAGAAGTTTCTTTTTTAAAATTGATCAACTTAATTTAATAAAATAATGCAAGAAACAATTTGATCAGAATAATAGTTTGTTTAATTAAAAAAAAAAAAAAATTAAATGAATTACAAAAATAAAATAAAAAATTAAATAAAAAGAAAGTAATAAATATATAAAAGATATTATGTTTTTTAAGAAAAATAAGTGGTAGCTATTGGCTGACATGAACCTGAACCAGGATGGCTGAGATTCTTTAGAAAACAGGCTTTTTATTGAAGTAGGTCATTGGCCGCCCCATTCTGATGTAATACTAGCAATATTCGTTTTAGAGTTTGTTTTTTTTTTTAAAAAAAAAATTGTTGGGGAAGTCCGTCAATAATTGTTAGTTCACCAATTTAGTTTATTAATGTATTTAATTAATTTTTTATTTTATTTATAATTCATAAAGAAGGTTGGTTATATTTAATTTATGTGTAAATTTATTTAAAGCCACATTATAAACACTATTTTATCATTAACTTGTTTTTTTTTTTTCTTTATTGAGATATAATTTAATTATAATTTTACACAATTTCCTTAAGTCTCCTTGATGATAACATTCCATTTCAAATTGTGTAAACGCATTTATATGTAACAGTTATTTTGATATAGCTTACACTCCCAGTTAAGGTTTTTGTGATATTTGTTATAAAGTTACGACCCCAAAAATTTTATTTGCTGCTTAAGAGGAAATTTTGTAATCTTGTGAAAAATTTATGAAATTGAATTCCCCCCTTCCCCCTCACTGAATAAGAGAAAAAAAAAAGGTTATCAGCAAAAATGATCTATTGTGCATGTCTGTTATAATAGGGTTGTTGAGGAAAGAAATTAGGTTTGATTGAATGAGCGTGAAATGAAGACACTAATATAATGTAGCTAAGTTTACACTAACTGCACTGGACTTTATAATGAAAATGATAGAATGAATGGTGAGAGTAAAAGATATGACACGATGCGGATGTATAGTTATATGGTTGTATCTGATAGATTATGCTCTTAGATAGATTCCCACTGACTTATATACATAGGTTCTCCCAGTCCTAGTCTGCCTAAGTCAGAGAGTAGTCTCTGTTAACCAAAAAGAGCGTCTCTTCTCTCTGCTGTATCTTTGCGATACTATTACATCTGTGATTAAAAATATCTCAAACAAAAGTAAAAGGAAGAAGAAGGTAAAATTGGTTATTATTCTGTTTAGGTATTAACCACCGACGGACTGCATCTGTACAGAAAAAATATTGGACAAAAATCCATCCATAAACCGGAAGTACCGTCTTTACTTTAGTACCGTATTTTCTTCCCTTGAAACTGGAACCAATGGTTTTTTTTCCCAATCCCAATCCTAAGTATCCCAATCTATATAGTATTAAATTAAGCTTATAGTATTTAAAAGCTTTACTCTAGTAAACACACTTCTTCGACCATTCTTGCAAGATAACAAAAACATCGTCAGACATGCTTCGACCATTCTTTTCAAAAACGTATAATTCCAGATTTTTGTAACAGAAAAAAAAAAATCGTTTAACCGAAAATACATCTTTACAAACTAATTTTTTAAGTTGTTTTCATTTTTGTGTCTTTAACAAATTCTAAAAAATCCATACTTCAGGATTATATTTTTGTTTTTGTTTAATTTGATATACGTAATATATAAGGCAAAATTTAAATATCGATAGAAAGGGCACACCATAGTAAAGCTTATCATTACTAATTACATTCTCTGAGTGTGTGTGAGAGAGAGTGAGAGAGAAAAAAAGAAAGAGTGATAGGATATATGAACGCAAAACGTGAGTATTTTAGACCTCATTTTGGCAAAATTAAATGAGAGCAAACAATATTTTTTTAACTTTTATAAATAATAATTTAATAAAAAAAAAAACTAAAAAAAAAAAAAAAGAAAGAAATAAGGCTAAATTTGATTTTAGATAAAAAGTCACTGAATATATGAAATATATAATATATAACATATTAATATATCTAAGTCCAATAACTTCAAAATATGCAAATGAAGTTGCACATGGCACTACTGCCAAGATACGAGGCAGTTAACTTTTAAAAGTGGATTCTTGTGCAATTTTATAATAATATATATTTATTATTTACCATTTATTTTTAAACAAAAGTAACAAAAATAATAAATAATAAAAAAGGTCATAATAATAAGTATATAAAATAAAAAATAAAAAAAAATATAAGTTAAAAAAAAAAAAAAAAAAAAAAAAAAAAAAAGAATAACAAAAAAATTGACCATATGGTATTAAGATATAAGTGAAAAGATGTGCTTGCTATAGCAATTGCTACTTAGCAAATAATAGTTTGAAGGTCCTTCAAATTGTATACATATAATACGTGTTGGTTACAATATAAATTTTACGCAATTTCCTTCGCCCTCATATTCCGGAAGCTTACACAATAATATTAAATTCTTCTACAATTATGATTGTTCTGAAAATTACCTTAATAATTTTTTTTTTTTTGGTTCTTATCATTACATTTAAACTATGTAACAAAATAGAAAAGGGTATTTTTTTTTTGTAATCATAAAAATCATCAAGCTGTAAAACAATTATTAATATTTACTTATATTTCTTTTTTTTTTTTTATTATCTTATATCCGTTGTAAGTTATTAATTATTTGAGTATACGTCGTAATAAAAATAAGATTTTGTAACTGAAAAGTAAGCGTGATCAAACTATTTAACATTTAATACAAAACAGAAAATCAATTTTAAACATCTTTTCCATATAAAAAGGGATATCCAAAAAGTACCCGTTAAAAAAAAAAATGTAAATAAACAAGACAATGAATTGAACTGATGATTTAGCTGATCACATGTGTCGTCTCTTAGCAGTACGAGCTATCATTTCTTTAACTTTAGCGTGATATCACTAGAGTATTCACAGCATATCTAAATTTTGACTCTCTCTTTTTATTCCTGGTAAAAAAAAAGGAAGCATTGACGTCTCTTGAATAAGAAAAATCTGGCGTGAAACACTCACACAACTTTCTCTTACTCCAGTTTTCAAAATTATAATTGACAAATTATACTGAAAAAAAAAACGGTCTAGTAAAAGCGCACTTCCGTTTTACTAATTTTCTTGAAACTCGGAATTTTGGCCATCTATTTATTTCTAATTAATTTTGTTTGGATGTTAGAATTGTATAGCACTTTAGAGTAAAACATAACACCACCCCTCCACCAAAAGTGCCCTTAAATGAATTTTCCCAGAGAAATGTTTTAAGAAAAAGTTGTAGATCTTTGTATGTTTAGTTTATAAAGGAGGTTTCAAGAAAATCGTTGGAGCCATTTTGGAGAAAATCGCGAAAAATTAAAAAAAAAACAACTAGTAGAGTGGTACTTCCGGTTGAGGTATTTCACATTTTTAATAAAAGTTGTAGTTCTTTGTATATGTAGTTAATATGCCAAGTTTGAAGAAAATCATCGGAGCATTTTTGAGAAAATTGCAAAAAAGTAAAAACAACACAACTAGTAGAGTAGTATTAATAGAATATCAAGTTTAAACTTTCTACAGTTTTTCGTTTTTGAGCTATGCTGTTCACATACATATACACAGACACAGACAAACACACACACACACACACACACACACACACAATTTGCTAAAAAACACTTTTTTGAACTCAGGGAACCTCAAAACGGATAGTTTCGGTGAAAGCTCGATATCGAAAATTTGACACGATTACAATACTTCCTCTTACTAGGAGGAGAAATTAAAAATTAATCCTTTCTTGAAGAATGATTTTTTTCTTGGCTATGCATTCTCTCCATAACATCTGTGTTAGCTTTAATAATAATTATATATCAGAAATGTTTCATACCAATTTTTAATTAAGAATTTGTCTATAGTTCAAATTTCAAACGAATCCATGTTAGCAAAATCTAATCACGCGTTTGATTTGATAAAACGAATATCAACAAGTTTAGTAAATCGTCTTAATTAATTGTAAATAAAACATTCTTGTTATGAATAATAATAATAATCACTTTCCAGGAACTTTTCGGCACTCTTCGGATATAATCGTAATTATTCGTTTTTTTTTTATGTAAATCTTATAGAATTGTATTTTTTTTTTTTTTTTTTTTTTTTTTAACGACTGTCTCTCCTCTTACCTATGTGTTAACACACAAACTTCGTTAGCTGCATTTGTTAATTAACAGTTTATTAATGAAACTTTGCAATCTTTCTTATCCAAACATTAAAATCAAGATATACGAATCAAACCGTATATTTAACATAATAGGAAAGCTAGGCACTGTGTAAATACGAAGTGCTAAATAGCTATAAACATATGCAGTGCGTAATGTCTAATTTTTTTAGAAAACTACATAAGTTACGAGCGATTTTGATCATGACAATGATAGATCACGTTATAAAACTATGTGTAAAAGAATAAAATATTTCACGGTTTATTAAGGCATTTTGTACATAAAACCTTATTTTTTTTTTTTTTTTGGAATTATTATATTTCTCCAAAATAACAAGTAACAATAACTTTGAAGTATGAATTCAATTTCCCATAGTTGCTGATATCTACGTAACATATTTTCGATTTCAGTATACTCAGTGTGTTATGACGACGAAGGATTTATGAATGTAAAAATGGTCATTTATGTCGGAAATTTCGATCCAGTTTTTTTTACAAAAGCCTGTTGATAGAGAACTTTACCACAAAGGAGAATGGAGGTTGTTCGGTATTAATCCGAATTTAAATTTGCCGCCGTCAGAATATAATAACTTATCAATCTGTAGGCTGTGTCCTAAATGTAGAGAGGGGGGTAGTCCCTTTAATTACCCTCTCCAGTCAGCCACTCTGAAGTACTCGTACAGGGCAGTGTATGTGTGCAAACGTAATTTGTCTATTCAATTTAGACCACTTGCGCTTTCCTTTCGTGAAAACCCAAGTATTGCCACTTCTGGTTTTCCTGAGGGTTAGCGTTAATAAGTGAGTCACTATTTTACACTCGTACGAGCAATATATGCAGTAGACAGCAGATTCTGCTTATACAGTTTAGACCGCTTCCGCTTTCCTTTCGTGAAAACCCAAGTTTTGCCATTCTGGTTTTCCTCGGGGTTAGTGTTAATAAGTTGGTCTCTTGTCGAGGAGTGTCTTCGGATTCTCCCGGCCTGCTAAGGTACAAACACATGGTCTACTTCCAGTTGCTTCTCCGGCCTTGCAGTTTCCAGGAGCCCGTTTAAATAATTTATCAAGATTCATCAGCCAAGCAGTAGTGTGGATCAAGACTCTGGAGTTACAGGCACATAGGGTTTTATTTTCTTGTCCTATTTTCCACTTCCTTCACTTCCCAATATGGGCTAAAAGACTTGAGTCGAACCACACTAACGTTAAGGTTTCTGCGTTTAAGGTAAGCGCCATTCCTTTTGGCTTGTTGAAGATAATAAATGTTTTTGCTACTTATTTTAAATTTGATTTAATATTCATTTTGTTCATATTATTTGAGTCCATTTGCTCTCTCTTTATTCTTTATTCAATCTACGTATATCCAGTCCACCTAATATTTTTACCACTTTTTCTTTTATTTTCATTTCTTTTTTTATTTAACAGAACCCACCAGAGGGACTGGAAAGCTTATAAGCGGCGCCCCCCTCTCACCTTTTAATTTAATTTAATTTTTTTTTTTTATTTCCTGTTTTTTACTAAACAGAGGTATTTGAAACTATTGGTAAGCATCATGATAATTGCAGCTGTAGATATTGACTTAGATCAGAAGAGACCCTGGGGGGTCCGTATCTTGCTACAATGAGGTCTCGTCTTGAAGGTAAGACAGAATCTAGGCTGTTTTCATTTTTGTAAGAAACTTTTCCAGCTTATTAAAACTTTTTTAAGGCAATTACAAAGATTAGGGTGCACTAATTCTCTATTATCTAGTGTTTGCTATAATCACATAGGAAATTGCATTTCTGACTCTTAAGTTATTGCTGCTACTAGTGGGGAACAATGATGCCTACTCCAGCTGAATGAACAGTAAAAGAACAAATAAGGAACAAAATATATAAAAAAAACAGGCAAATACGAGGTCACTATCTCCAATCCAAATATGGCTGATCAAAATACCAACTTAATTATCCTAATCATTTAAAAATTTTATTTCATTAAAAAGTTTAATTATATCTTTTTTTAATAACTGTGTAATTAGTCTATAATTTCACAGCTATTATTTTTGTTTTTTTTCTTTTTAATACTCGTAGTCATTCACTTATACATACATACATACATACATAACATACATACATACATACATACAAACATCAAAGTACATTACCGATAACATAAAACGACATAATGATAAAAATGAGATTAAGTTAATGAAAAAAAAATAAAATAAAATAAATAAAAGCAAACATTTTTATAAAGGTCGTTAATTCTCAAGGTCGTCTTAATACAAGAAATACTATTTAAAAAAGTTCGTAACTACATATTTAGAAATTCCCCATAGAAATTTTTGAAATATTTCTTCTTTGAATAATAACTGAAAACTTTTATATCATGATAGATTTCACGTGACTTCACAGTCTAGGGGATGTAGATAGAATCGAGATGATATTCCATATAATTAAAGATTGAATTGAAACATTTTCCAGCTAAATACATCGAATTGTGCCTGCTTGGTAATCGTTATAATTTTACTATAGTAAAAGTACCGCGATCGTGTTTAATTTTTCGAAATAGAGTTTTCAAAATGTTTTCAGATTCCCTGAGTACGTCGTCACACGTTGGTCTAGTGGGCTAGCGCATTTGCCTTTTGGGCGAGAATTCAGAGTTTGATTCCCGTGAAGGTAAAGTCCGGTGTTTACCCAGCAACGTGATAAAAAGTGGGAAGCTACAGTTAGGAGCGCCCTAGATAGCGAGGGCCAAAACAAACAGTTGGGAACTGCAGGGTGCTTGCCCCACACGCCCTCCTATTCAAATCGCCGTCTGTCTGGCAAGCCTTAGCCCTTCATGGGCTGTTGCGCCATAGGATTTGGGTTTAAACTGTAAAGTGAAAGATTTCATATGAATTCTCACACTATAACATTACCGTTCTAATTGACAAATTGTTCTTCAATGAAACCAGAATTTTCACTAAAAATTTCTCGTTGCCTTTGATATTATATACATGAAAGAACCATACTATCAGATCGGAACTTTCTCACACCTTTATGAAACCATAGCGACGATAACTGTTCATGCATGTACTGCCATCAATGAAGCGAAGGAATTGAGCTTGAGAATGTACTCTAATGCAGTAAATAGGTTGGCAGCTATGAGGGGTTTCGTCTTCAAATTGAATGAAAACTTTCCTATTTCCAGAAATCAAATTAAAATAGAAATTTTTTATAAAATAAAAGTCCGTAAATTTATCTTCATCAATCTAGAACTCTCTCTAAAAAAAATTATGTAATTTTCCCAGTAAAATAAAGTTACAAATAAAAGTGATAGAAATAAAGTTTTCAATAATATCGTTGATGAGGTTTTCCAGAAAATCACTCATTTCTAGTTGACGAAAATAACAACTTTTTATACATCTTGCTATTTTACGTTTTTTTTTTTTTGTAAACTAATTCATTCACGCAAAAAAAATAAACAAAACACACGCAACGAATAGGTTATCTACTCACATAAAAACATAACATCCGCTAGAGCAATTTTTTTGTCTTCACAAAAAAGTATCCTTCTTTTCTCTTGTAGGAGAGTTAACTATATAAGTTTTCTAGTCAGTGTGGAAAAAAAAAATATAGACACAGAAACGATAGGAAGAAGAGGAGCTAAGACAGAAAAATTAAAAAAAAAAAAAATAGTAGAATAAGTGACAAAGGATAAATGAGAACCCTTCCTCTCCTCAAAAAAACAAAAAAGATTAGAAAAAACTGAATTTACTAAACGAGAACCAAAATGCTTGCCATTGGATTGATTACAAAACTGACTCTTTTCAGACTTGAAGAGAATAAATAGGATTCATTTTGGGTTTCAAACGTTGTGAAAACTCAAGTATAACTTAAAAAACCCTATGGCGCAACAGTACCTGAAGGACCAAGGCTTGCCAGACGGCGATTTGAATGGGGGCATGTGATAAGCACGCCGCAGTTCCCACGCCGTTTAGTTCCTGCCTTCGATACCTAGGGCGCTATTCACTGTAACTCCCCACTTTTTATCACGATGCTGGGGGTCAACACCGACTTTGCCCTCACGGGAATCGAACCTTGAATTCTCGTACGAAAGGCGAGTGCGCTAGCCACTAGACCAACACATGAGGTCTTAAAGATTTTAAGATATATTTTCCCACATTATCAAGGCTTAATTTCATACGAATTATTAAATATGAGATATTAACGTAACAGATGGAACAGTAGTAACAGGTGGCTTATTTTCAAGTACATTCAAATGTATAAAATTACACAATATTACAAATTACCAAAAAAAAAAAAAAAAATTAAATTCAAGTGTTATTTGCTATTTTGTTTTTAAAAGATAATTTTTTATATTAACTGATTTTTAAGGCAAAATTTTAATTAATCTTGATCTATTACACACAAAGTAGAAGATATCTTTTCTTTTCTTTAAATAAATTTTTTACTAAATAGTTACGTATTCTAAGGATTTAAAAAACCTCGTGTGAAAAACCAGAAATGATACTTTTGAAAAAGCCTTTCCGCCTCTTCCAAAACTCCAAAAAAACAATTTTCTCTGAAAAAAATACAAATAAAAATGATATATCTAACTATGTATAGTTAGATATATCAAGTTTTATGAAGAAATTCGATGGTGTCTGTACAGAGATAATCAGAGAAAAGTGGGGGGAAAAAACCGCTCAGTAAAGGTCGCATTTCTGGTAATAAACAAATTTTCATGAAACTCATTTAATTGTTATCAATATTATATAGATACTGTACCATATTATAATACAAGATGAACTGGTACTTTAGAGGAAATTTCCGCCAGCTTTACGAAAGCCTTATTACTGGATAAAACTTAGGTCAATGGAGAATGGAGGTATTTGAAACTATTGGGTAATAAGCATCATGATAACTGCAGATTACTGGCATTGATCAGAAGAGATCATGGGGTCCATATCTTACTTCATTTTTTCAGGAAGCTTTTCCAGCTTAGGAAAACTTTTTCAAGGCAATTATAATATTAGGGTGCTCTAAATCTCTATTATCTAGTGTTTTGCTATAGTCGCTTAGGAAATTATGTTTCTGACTAAGTCATCATTGAGCCCGCAAGGGTCACCACAGCTCAATATTCCATGCAGTTCATCAGAACAGTACAAAATACACTTAAACTACATACACTCTACACTTTACAGACAAGGACAAACACAAGACACAAATTAGGGTCTCCGTCCGTAGTTAAGTGGCGTAAGCCAAGGAAGAAGGAAAGAATTAACTCAGTGGTAGCGCTCTGGACTAGCAACCGGAGGTCCCGGGGCTCAAATCCAGTATGCTGCCCTTTAATTTTCTCTTCCTAGGGGCCTCTACAACTCACTGTCCGGTGATAGGCAGTGATTGTCTGCAGCTAGAGAACACTGCTTGGAGGCCGGCAGTGCACTGAGAAGGCTCCGGGGGGGCACTATAGATCTTTCAGGTCAAAGTGTGATGATTCCCTTCAACAATCGAAGTCATCATTCAATCAGTACCACATTCTAGCTGTTTATAACTGCAATTGACATAAAAGTTTTAAGATAATAATAGTTGGAGCCATATTTGCCAAACATAACATCCGCATAACATCCAAAAAAAAAAAAAAATACATTATTATAGGTGATACCGTTCATCTGACCTACTTTTTTAGCTAAAACCTTATTTGTCTGGGTCCTGTTATAGAATATAAACAAAGTTTGTATTAAGTTTGAAATTTGTTGTGATTTATTGTTTTTATATTATGCCGACCACATACATTCACAGACAGCCCCATTTCTATGTATATATAAAAGAAAGAAAAAAAGTTGGGATTCAGGGGACCTCAAAAAAACGTATATTTCCAAAAAAAAAAAAAAATTCTCACTCTCGCAATATTTCCTTTTTACTACACGTAAGAGAAAGTAAAATAAATAAATAAATAAATAAATTTATCGTGATTATCGCAAAAAAAAAAAAGAACATAAAATATATGGCATTAAGTAAAGTAATAAAGAAAATAATAATAATAATAATAATAATAAAAAAACTAGTTCAGAAGGAAACTCATCTGACACCTGCCTTATAAAGTGAATCAGACAACCTTGAAGAAACCTGACCAAAGAATATTTTAAGTTGAATTATGTAACTGTTAAAAAAAAAATAAATAAATAAATAAATAAATTAAAAAAAACTTTTTGAAATTTAAATAAATAGGAAAGTTTTCAAAAAATATTTTACGATCGGTTAGAATTAAACTGGGGAAAAAAATCTTACGTTAAATTCAAAAATCTTTTAGCGAAAGATGTTAAAAACTAATTTAAAGAGATTCCATAAAAAATTACAGTTGGCTTTTAAAGCTTAAAAAAAAAAAAAAAAAAAAATTGGAGAAAATTTCAAAAGACTTTGATTAAAACTGATTTTATCTCTATATATGCAAGGGAGAATGGGTGAGAACCTTCCGGGGGGATCACACTAGGATTGAGGATAAAATTTGGCGAGTAAACCGATTTTTGCTATCCAAACTTGATGAGACGAGCAAGAAATGGGGATTTGAGAGAGATTATGAGATTACGATTGGCAGTATAGGAGATGATAACCTTACGAGGCCAACGGAGTCGGGCAGCGGCATTATTCGTTGCTATTCAGATGGCTCTAGGCAGGAGGGTACTGGCCTGTCGGGGGCGGGAGCCTGGTTTCAGGACTGGATAAAGAGAGTTCGGTGGCCTTGGGTGGCTTGGCCACTGTTTTTCAGTCTGAGGTGGTGGGCATCATTGAATGCTGCCACCTGGTGGGGGAGTGGCAGGGAGAGTTCAAGGAAGTGCGGATTTTCTCGGATAGCCAAGCCGCACTAAGGGCTTTGAGTAAGCCTTGGTGGAGTTCGAAATTAGTGGGAGAATGTAGGAGGAAGCACAACGCTTTGGCTCGGAGGGGTAAAGTGCATCTCTATTGGATACCCGGACATGCGGAAATAGAGGGCAATGAGAGGGCGGATCGGCTGGCCAGGGAGGGATCATCATTACCATTTTGTGGTCCTGAACCAGCCCTGGCCGTTACAAAGACGTTTCGCGACAAACAGATTAGACTTTGGGAGACGAGAGCTTTGGAGAAACGCTGGGGGGACACGCAGGGGTGCCTCCAAGCTAAAAGATTTATAAAGGCAGGTAAGCAGAGAATCTCGGAGTATCTCCTGTCTCTTAGTAGGACGGGTTTGAGGACCTTGGTAGGAATAGTGACTGGACACACTTGGGTGTCCAGTCACTTGTTTAACATAGGAAAGACGCGGAGTCCCATTTGTCAGAACTGTGATGACGGAGTTAGGGAAACGGTGTATCACTACTTATGTCAGTGTCCCCGTTTCGCTGGAACTAGGTTTCGTATATTTGGGAGGACACCACTCTCGCAGGATTGTCTAGGCGAGTTGGAGTATAGGGATATCTTGAGATATTGTAGATTAACCGGCAAGTTTCCGGGGGAGACTAATTAAGGGGTTACGGGGGGTATCGGGGGGGATAAGAGCCATATAGGCTTAGGTCCCGCGCCTTTCGGGCACCCGTTTCCGATAATAATAATATCTCTATATACAAATATGTATCACAGTGTTTATCAAGACATCCTGAAGATTGGCGAGCAGAAAATCAAGCCATAGATAAGTTTTCTAGCGCTCTGAACAACCAATCACCACCATAACTCGACTAAATCAATATAGACAAATTTAATAAGCCCGCAATACTTCCTACCCATTGGAAAATTTTTAAGATCAGAAATTCTGACCAATAATTAAATTCTATTGAATAATAATTTCACTTTTAAAGGATTAAATAATATAAAATAAAATGTAACTTACATTGGTCCTTATAGTTGTCGGCTTGTAAATAATTGGCTCTGCTGGACCAGTACGCCATCTTAGATCAAGTTCCGGCTCTACTGCAGTCTCCTGGACAAGACATCCATGCCTTATGCCCTTCACCTGATACATAAATCTATAATTAGTTTTATTCATATTATATACAAAAAAAAGAAAAAAGTAACAATATAAATAAGAAAATAACTAGATATATAATATATAATATATAAAAAAAAACCTAATATAATGAGATTATAAGTATAAAAGTATTTTTGCGCAAGATACTTGCAAATTATATATGTATGTTTTCTGTGTTATTTAGGTTAGAGACGAGTGTGTCTTGTGTTTAGGTAGACACTAGAATCGTGGAGAGAGATTCATTCTCCCCTTTTTATATATACAGTATTCTATTACGAAACTTTTCTTCTCTTGTTTTTTTTTGGCAGAGAAGGGAGCGCCTTGTGGTTTTCGTGACGTGATGCTATTATTGTCGATGTTATTTAGTTTTTTTTTTTTTTAATGTAAATGGCAACTTACAAAAATAAGATAAACAGATCAAATTTTTTTAAAAGGACACCCAGCTTGTAGGTTTAACGTGTTGATTGGTTAATCGGTTTCGAAATAAATAATCAGCTAAGTACTGAAAAAAAAAAGTTCACTTTAAGCTTGCTATACGACGGTATTGCAAGCCACAATAATCAGTACTAACCAATTATATCATTTGTTCAATTATTTTTCATGAATATTTGGCCAATGCCACAAAATTAGAAATTCATTACTGATAACTATTAATTTTTATTAATCTATTATTTATTATTACTAATGAAAACAACATTATAGAAACCCATTTCAGAATATTTTACATGTAAAATAATTATGATTTTGTTCTGGTAAAAATATGTGACTGCATTGTTCTGGTAAAGAGAGCCTAGAAAATCTGTTTGGTCTGCAAATGTTTATTGGATTTGATGGAAGTGCTTCTCTTGTGGATTATAATGTAATGATATTCAAAAATATAATTCGGTAACTTAGTTGTGGCACCTAAATTGGCTATTAAGCTCCCCCACCCATTGTCAAAGCTTTCTACTAGCTATGATGTCATTTAACTCCGCCCACAGGTTTCACTACAAAGTTATTTCACTAGCATGAATATCTAAGCATGAACATTTCAAATTTTATGGACTGATAATTGTAAGTGATTTTTTTCTCTCACTCCTCCGACAATTAGTCGGAAATGGCGATTTTATAGAATAAGTTTTTGAGTGGGGGGGGGGTAGAATTTTCTCGAAAATGAATATAATGATTTCCTTTAAACTTATCACAGATATAAACCTATCCACTTTTATATCAAAACAATTTTCATTGCTTTTAAATGGTCCTGGGAAATCTGAGATGTTAAAGTTGTGGTAGGAGAGATTGTCAGAAAGAAACTGGAATATAAAACAAATATATTCACAATAATTATTAAAAAAAAAAAAAAAAATCATTTATGAATTAATTTCACGGCCTTGCCGCCATACAGGAAATTAGAATTATTTGAAATAACAAAAATTGCATCATCAGTATTTCCGTAGTATTTATGCCGTCCAAGTTCGTCTGATTAAACTATCACCTTCTATTTTTCATTAATAGACACTTTCAAAGTCATAAATATTATTCCAAAAAATACAAATAAAAAGTATCGTTAAATTAAAAAACTTGGATATTCATACTTTGGGGTTAATAAATAAATCACTGCAATTATCTATATTTTTCCTTGTACAATTAAGGGGTGGAAGGGGGAAATAAAACTTGGCTATATAAATACCCACAAACAAAGAATAAAAAAAAACTTCATCAAATTAATTATTGCCTCCAGATGAATACTTGCATTAATAATCGTAATATGAAATAAAAGTGAAATAAAAACACGTAACACACTTAAAGACGATCAAATACACATTTTTATAATCACTTCCGCTTAGTAATATGACCTTGATATTACGTAACATTTATGTATTCTTTTTTTGATTGAAGAATTTAAACGTTGAATTATTCTTAAAAATTATATTGTATTAAGAAGATTTGATTCATATTGAAAAAAAAAGAAGTATTTTTTAATAAATAAACGAGCTTTTAGGGTTTGGGAGCCAGGCCAATTTCAAGTTGAGACATTTATTCAAGACTCCGTTGAGCTTAAAAACAAGCAAGTAAACAGTGCGCCAGTACCAGAGGACCATTCCGATATTCAGCTTATATTTTTGGAAGAATTGACACGGAAGGTTTCAGTCAAAATTCAACCAAAAAAAAAAAAACTTAGTTTGCTAAACTATTTTTGTACAGGTGTTCGCGATTTTTTCGACAAGATTGTATCGGTGACACGACTGCCATTTATAGTATTGGTTTTGTAATATATCAGCATTGTAGTTCCTTACAATTTATCCTAATAGAGCGGGTATACTATCTAACAGGGCATTGTAGGCTGAATAGGCATATGCACCACTTGTGGATAACACGTTATGCCGATTCTGCACACATTCTTCGTGAGTGTGCCGGCCTGGCGAGGACAAGGTTTCTTCAACTGGGCATAAGCAATCCCGAAGCCGATCTCAGATTTGCTAGGCCTAATTAAGAGGGTGAAGCTGAGGGATGTGCTATAATTTTAGGAGATCCACAATAGAGCTCTTATCGTAGGTCGTAATGGAATGAGGCTCGCCCTCCCTGTTCAAATCTAATCTAATCTACATCTTATCCCATGCTGTCCTGAATTCTTTCTTTATATTTTTTGTTATTATTAATATTTTGTGCAGATTGTGTCAGGAGGAGGAGGAGACGGCCTCTCACCTGTTGTTTGATTGCGTTGCAATCGGCAGACTGAGGTACGAGATCTTCGGCACGTTGAAACCGGAGGAAATCGTACCCCAGGAAGGACTGGTGGGGAAGGTTTTGGACCTCATGAAGAGGGGGGCTTCCACTACTAGGTATTGAGGGGTTGGCACAATAAGCCTCAACGGGTAGGATGCAGTGCCTGGGTCTGAGTCCCCCCCTGCATCAATCTAATCTAATCTAGTCTATTATTAATATTTGTTTTTTTTATGATTTAGCAAAAAGTAATTATATATATTGTGCAGGGAAAGGCACTGCATCTCCCTTTTTGGAGCCCGAATCCTTCTGTGGTGGAATAACCAACCAGTCTCTTTGGTGATGAACTTAGAAATGAGGAGGAACTGAAAAGAGTACAGCTCTGGAAAACTCTTCTAGGACTTCCTAGGCGGTTATAACCAGTAAAGGTCTGAAGCGTACTTCAGTCTAAATAAAAATAAGCTTCTTAAGCAGAAGGAAGGGGTTTCCTCAAGGGGCATTGTAAACTCTGGGGGCACCTGAAGAACAAGCTTAGACCTAAAATATGATAGCGCCTGCAAATTCTGTGGGGAGATGGAGGTGTCTTCTGTATCACCTTCTAACGGGCTGTGATGCTATAATTCAGAGAATTATTGCAAGCCTGGATAGACATCTGGGCATTGGAGAAAGATATCCCTTCTTCTGATCGCAGTGCACTAGAAAATATAAAATATCCCTCCTAGAAAATATCGATCTATTACCTTAAAATTGCACCACATGCATGAAAAATTGCCTGAGTAAAGTAAAAAAAAAAAATAATACTTTATTTCAGCATGAAATATCACAGTTGAATTAGCAATCACTTTCATCAGACAATTTTAGGTTGATAAAAGTGTGAGACCGAAAGTGTCAAAGCGTCCAGAAATCAAATTTCAAATTTTCCAAAGTAAAAAAAAAATCACTTTTTTAATTTAAAATAAAGAAAAAAACTGAATATGGTTAATAAATAAATTTAAAAAAAAAAAAATTAATACACAATTCATAATAAAATCTAAATATGAATACATTAAAATAATTTTCATTTTATTTTAATAAAATAATAATAATAATAATACAAATAAAATAAAAAAAAGTAAAAAAAGGAAAACTTAGAATAAAATATAACTTACTGGCAATACATCTTAGTTATGATAATTAAGCGGTCGTTAATAATTGGTTAGTAGTTTGCTGCAGGTACGTACTATGTCGGACCAGCTTGCAAGGTAAACCATTAAGGAAGTACCCGCCCAGGGTCCTTGACGGCCACGCCCGACTGTCACCAATGCGGTTTATGTTCTATCTTTTCTCTCTTTTACCACTTATATTTATATATATACGCTCTCTTCATTGCGGATCATTCTTTAAATCCGAATTTAATGGTTTTAAAACTATTTATTACTAAATTTTTAAAAAATCATGAACCTGAAGTTTCTAGTGATACTATTGTTGGATATAATATTGTAAATTACATTTATTAATTACTTATTACGTAGATTTACTTTTGTAATAATTTTTATAATTTAATCTCAAAAATTTTTTTAGAAAAAAATGTTATTCATTAAACGGAAGTATCAATATATATTTTTATAAAATAGGTATTAAAGCAAATAGGAAATTTAAGTCAAAATTTGGAAGGAAACTTTGCCCAAGGACTCTCAACAATCATTCACATCCGCTTACTAAAAATATTAATGCAAATTTTTGATATTAAATCGACAGAATAATAATTTATTTAAAATTTTTAAAAACTGTATCAATATTAGTCTATTTCAAATATTTTATTTAAATTTTTATTATTTAATGAAAAAATTCCGTAAACGTCCATCGTTTTAAGGAAGGACAAATTACGAAAGGTTATCGAAATATACCTACTGAATGTCAAGGTAAGAAACGTTTGAATTCGGGCCGGACGACGAATGGCTAAATAAATGTTTGTTACGGTATGAGTGATGTCATTTATACCACCAATCATATTTCATATTAATACGTTAAAATTATTATTGCTATTAACTAAAAAAAAAAATCAGATGTGAAATATTCCACACGAATTTCACTTTTTTTCTCACTAGTGAGTTTTATACACTACTTTCTCTCACTAGTGTGTAAAAGTAACATTATTCAATTCTAATTAGCCCGACATCTAGCGGAAATACGCGAAAACAAGAACAAAACAGCGCATTGGAGATTGATATCAAACGCAACAGGTTATAGAGAGAGAGTGGTGGTGGTGGTGGGGGGGGGAGTATTTAAGTTGAATTAAAAATACATTCTCAGTAATTGCACCTTTTCACAAATTTTTTTAATATTCATATTATTTAGGAATACAATTTAATAATACGGCTGCAGAAAAAAAAATCGAATATTTAAGAGAAAAAAGTTTTTTACAACTCTTGTACACTTGCCAAAATCGCTAGCGCTCTAGTGGACAAATCAGAAACTCGACCAGTGTAAAAGTGGTTCGTTTTCTCTCTTCTCAATTAAATAACTATACGAAACTTAAAATTTTTATTAAAAGTTTAGTTGGTGAGGATTATACTTATTTACCTGAATGTAACTACCACTTTAGCAAATTTGGTAAAAGTAACCAAAATTATAGGCCCCCCCCCCCACACACCTAGGAACCTCGAAATATACTTTACCGGAAAATTGTTAGATAAAGAAAATTGATAGATTTATTACTGTGCAGTGAGCATCATTTCAAATGTATAGAGAAAATAATTGTGGGGCAGTTTGACGAGAAAATAAAACTCAGAAACGGTTTTCTGTGAACTATTATGATTTTTTGTTGTGGTGGTTGGTTCCGCAGAGCTGGAAAGCATCAGAGACATTTTCGTGGTAGCCTGCTTCATTTTGTGGTCATCGACCGGTTTCGGGCGTTCGCCCATCTTCAGGATGCGTTTTCAGACAGTGTGCCAACACAGACTCGTACAGAGAGTTTTTCAAACGAATTAATATGAAATATGATGGTGGTATAAATGACATCACTCATACCATAACACTGGGTGAAACTAAGTCTCTGTACGAGTCTATGTTGGCACACTGTCTGAAAAACGCATCCTGAAGATGGGCGAACGCCCGAAACCGGTCGATGACCACAAAATGAAGCAGGCTACCACGGAAAATGTCTCTGATATTATGATTTTTCTTTGAAACTTGGAATTCATGCAATGTATATATATATATATATATATATATATAATTTAGCGCAAATGTCGTGTATTACGCTCATATAGCATTTTATGAAGAAGGATGCCTTTAACGTTGCAATTATCACCCAAATCCCTTCAAAATAATATCTTTTTCTAGAAAGAATGTTTTTATATAAAAGTGATAATTATTTGTGGATAATTTAAATGAAAAGTTTAATGAAAAAAAATCATTGAAACTATTTTCAAGAAAATAGCAAAAAAACTGATAAACAAATTCAGCAGAGTCGCGCACTGTTTTGGGTTGATGGTTTTCGACTGAAACTTTATAGTTAGTTGCGGTGATTGATGAAAAAGCATTTTGTTTTATATTCTGGAGACCTCAAAACCTTTCCTTGGAAACCTCAATTTCAAAAACGATAGCAACATTTCCACTTTAATATAAATTTGATTCTATTATTAAATAATAATGACGGGTTATTAGGTAACAATAATATTTGGCAACATTAGTATTAAATTAAATAGATGTAAACACTATCTCTAAGCTAAATAGAGCGGAACAGTAATGTGTAAGTCATGTCCTTGTAATTTAGGTGTTTGGTTCCTTGTGTTTCTTTAAGTTTTGATTCTTCTTTAACTTCCTGTTTAATCCTAGAAGTCAACCGATAGTCAAGGACAAGAATTTAAGGGAAAAAAAAGATGCAGTTTATGCTTCTTAGGCAGAATTAACAGTAGGTTTTAATCATTGTAGGTGTAAGTAACACACTTCTTACTAGATGAAGAAATGAGAACAGTTTTGTAAAAACCCACCTAGGACTTTCTGCGAACCGGAAATGGCCAGAGACTTATATCAGTCGGAGCAAAAATAAGTTATGTTTGACTACTCAGGGGCTACCTGGAAAAGCCACCACCAGATTCTGTATGGAGACGGAAAAGACTTCAAATAAGACCACCTGGACAGACTGCAACGCTATCAACCAGATAAGGTTTAGAAACCTGGCTTAATATGCTCCTAGAAACTTCCTATATTATATTACGAGAAAGTGATATGGAAGGGATGTTGTAGGGTAGAGAGGGCACAACTCCTGACCACAATAGAGAGGGAGTCTTGCTTGTTGAAGACGAAAGTTTATCCCAAACTAATGAGATCACAAGCATCTATTTTCAGCTTTTTAGGTTGTAACAGCAACCAAAGACAGATCAGAAACCAAAGACAGTAAGAGAAGAGAAACAAACCCAATCACTCTCTCGGATCGGAGTGAGAGAAACTGTCCATGAAAAGACAGTTCGATACAGTTGAGGACAGTTCAATACAGCCATTCACTACGTGTCATTACCCATTTACCACTCCTACCTTAAACATTTCACTATTGTAAAGTCCCAGGCAGTCTGTGTCTCTTAATTAATATATTAGATAAACAGTGTTAACAAAGTTAATCTCATTCCATCAACCAGACAAATTCTCTCCAACTAACACATCCATTATATACGTAGTTCAACCAGAAAGCAAGAACTTAAGTTAATGATTGATTACTTTAAAAGGCAGTATAAACATTTTTTAATATCCATTAATTATTGTTCACAATTTGATTCTTTATAATTAGGTTAATGTCAATTAATTGAGTGAAATTATCCATAATATTATTTAAAATTGCGATAGGTCTTTTTTAATAACTTTTACTTTGGTACTTTGAATTTTAGAAAATATTTTAATAGTCACTATAAGTATTATCATATAGCAGAAATATAACAATAATTCTCATAAACACAATAATGGATGGACCGCTTGTAAAACGAGGAAGAAATCAAAAATTGCAATTACCTCTAATTATTTCTAAAATCGATAAGATTTTAGAGCAGATTAATTTTACTAGAACGAAACTAAATTTCATTTTTGATTTATGGATATTGCCTGAAACTTTCATGCCTTATGCGGTTATATTACCTAGATTGAATAACAAGTTTTAAGTTTGCCTGCGATTTTTCGTTTTTCTCAGGAAACTTCGAAACATGTTTTTCCGATGAAAACTCAACTTCAAAAACTTGACATGATCAACAATACTTCCTCTTTACTAGGCCTAAGAAAAAAAAAGTAATAAAAAGAAGCTTTAAATTCTGACTGAACAATGTTATAATTTTAGAATATCACTTATAATTTAAATTAAACATAATGAAATAAATAATCTATGGGTGGATCCGCAATGCTGGATAACATCCGGTATTTTATTCGTCGAAGAATGCATATTGGTTTCGGATTTTCATCCATCATCCAGAACAAATTCACCAAGTTCGTATAGAGAATTCACTTCAACGTAATGTTTCTGTTAGACTCACAACACTTGTTGGTTTTGTATCTATGTTGGTTGATATATAAAATCGATGTTGGACGATGGATAAAAAATCCGAAACTGGTAAGGAACAAAACCAATATCCATGCATGCTACGACGGATAAAATACCGGAAATAAAAAAAAAATAATCACTTAAGAAAAAGTAAGATATACAAATCAGTTTTATAAAACAATCGTGGATATTGAAAGTATTGATACTTAATTTGACTAGTGGGTAAAAAAAAAAAGAAAAGCACTTTACTCATTCGAGTTTAATTAAATCGAGAGACAGATTGTAAATTGTTGAAGGGGATTATTGCACTGCGAGCTGAAAGAACTATTGTGCCCCTCGAAGCCTTCTCCAATGCACAGTCGGCCTCCAAGCAGCTTCTCTAGCTATAGACAACACCGCCCATCACTGGGACAGTGAGTTGTAGAAGCTCCTAGGAAGAAAAAAATTTACGAGCAGCAAGCTGGATTCGAACCCGGGACTTCCACGTTGCTAGTCCAGCGCGCAACCCACTGAGTTAACCCTTTCCTTTTTCTAAAAAGAAGTCTCTATTAATATTAAATTTGTTTTAACTTTTACTTTCTTTTTTTTTATGAATTAATAAATTAATTTTAATATATTTTAGCGATATTATTAATAACTTTGATTATTTTTAGACTTTTAGATAGTTATATGACAAGAAATTTAAGTACGTAGTAATATTACACATATAAATGCTCAGATTGATTCCTTTCCCTCGACAATGTAAAATCACTTTTGTTTCGTATAAAATATTATCTTTTTTTTTTTACTCTACAATAGTTAAAATTATTCTTGTTTTAATTCCTTGTAAAAGGTTTCAAATAAAAGCCAGATTTACGTATATATAGTGTATGTATATTTAATTTTTGAAGTATGATTTTCTCACACAAGATACTTAGTGACAATATTTTCTATTGACAGCAGAAAAAGAAAGAAAAAATTACATATAAAAACATGGATAACAACTGTTGAGGTACTTTAGCATAATTCTAAAATTTGGTTAATAAATAAACCTTTTTTACTTTTTATTTTCATACAGTGGAGTTAAAAAGTAAAAATTTTTATTCACTAAGAGCTAATTATTTGTACATTACTTTTCTGGCTCAAAATAAAAAAAAAAATTCTAAATAACAGACAAAGGCTATCTATCTTTAAAAGACAATTCAATCTTACAGACTGGCTTAAATTAGCATGATCTCTCCAGTGATTGAAAAAGAAAAGAAAACAAAGTAGTAATTGTAGGCTATAATACGTCCAGATGTAATTTTCATCCTAGCTATCAAAATGGATGTTAAATTAAGAATTAAGAATTCATTGCGATGAAATTTTTCTTGAATATATGGTGAAAATATACGTATAGATCAATTTTAAAAGAACTTTTGTATTTTATTTTACACGTCAAAATTTAATCGAATAAATAATTCGATGAATTAAATCGAATAAATCAATCAATCATACGATTATTTGTGCAAATAATTTTTGCGAATAAACGCCATGAAATGATTTCCTTAGTTGAGGTCCATCAAAGAAGGCGCAAAACTCAACGCGAAAATTCGACCATAAATACTTTTTACCACAAGTTATTATTATTTACGAACAACCTATAGAATTAAAAAAAAAAAAAAAATCAAAATAAAAACACTTGAGGTATAGACAACACATTAAATCCATTAAAAACGCAATAAACAAAACAAAAAAAAAAAAAAAATTAACAAATTACTTCCTAGTAAGAGGAAGTATTGTAATCGTGTTAAATTTTCGATATCGAGTTTTCACCGGAAATATCCGTTTTGAGGTCCCCTGAGTCCAAAAAAGTGGTTTTTAGCGAATGGTCTGTGTGTGTGTGTGTATGTATGTGAACAGCATAGCTCAAAAACGAAAAATCGTAGAAAGTTCAAACTTGATATTACGTTTAGGTATCACCATGGATCTGACGGTGCGTTATGTGTCAATATTCCTCAACCGGAAGTACCACTTTACTAGTTGTTTTTTTTTTACGTTTTTGCAATTTTCTCAAAAATGGCTCCGAAGATTTTCTTATACTTGCTATATCAACTACACATACAAAGAGCTAAACTTTTATTTGAAACATTTCTCCAGGAAAATTCATTTAAGGTCACTTCTGGGGGAGGGGTGGGGTTAGGTTTTCATCTTAACTGCTGTTTCAGTATATTAGACAATTCTGTCATCTAAATAATGTTAATTAGAATTAAATATGTTGTTGAAATTCCGAGTTTGAAAAAAAATAGATAACCGGAAGTGCGTTTTTACTGAAATATAATTTTCAGTTTTCTGGTATTTTCTCGAAAATGGCTCCAACGATTTTCTTTAAACCAGCGTTGTTAACTATACATATAAAGAGCTACAACTTTTATTTGAAACTTTTCCCCTGATAAATTCATTTAAGGGGACTTTTGGGGGAGGGGGGTTATGTTTTTCTTTAAAATGCTATCACAGTTGATTATACAATTCTGTCATCCAAATTGAAATAACTAGAAATTAATATATGACCCAAATTCCGAGTTTCAAGGAAATTAGTAAACCGGACAGTTTTACTGGACAGTGTTTTCACTTTTCGACGAATTTCATTAAATTTGGTACACTAACTATAAAATTTGTCAATTATAATTTTGAGTACTGGAGTAAGAGAAAGTTGTGTGAGTGTTTCACACCAGATTTTTTTTTTTTCATAAATTGAAAAAAATATATATAATAAATAAAAACTGTTTGATTTCAATAGAACAATATGTTAGATTGAAACTTTGAAAATCTAAGAATAGAATATAATTTTCTGTTACATATATATGTATATATCTGTCCAATATAATCATCATCGTAATAATAATAAAAACCGCTAACAAAGAATGTTCGATGAACAGACAGACGGACGTGCAGTAAGGCGCGAAGTCTACCACAATCGACGTGTTTTAATGTCAAGGTTGGACATTTTTTTTTTTTTTTTTTTTTTTATCTTTTCAATGTTGAATTCTCGAAGTTAAAAAAAAAATGAGATAAAAAAAATTTATTAAATTGGAAATTAGAATTTAAAAAAAGAAATTTGATAGTTTACATTGTATTTTTTTTTTAAATAATTTCTTGTTTATTTTGTTTGTCTGTTTGTATTGAAATCTCGAAACTAGGCTAGATATTTTATGTTAGTGATTCTTTTAATGAACGATAATGTTACGATTAACGATTGAAGGGGGGTGGGACAAATGGGTAAAATTTAAAGTTTAAAATGAATTTTCATTTTATATATATTATCATAATTGTATTAACAGATTCAAGAGTGAGTCGCTAATTTTATCGAAACGATTGAAACCATTTTTTTATTAAACTTCGCATACTCGCTAAACATTCCAATGAATTTTTTTTTATTCGAATATTTAATTTTGCGTAAGGTATTGGCGAAAAAAAGGAAGAAAAAATTAATTTTGTAGGTTCTAAGAGAAGTGTGGAATCTGTAGACTTTCACCTAAAGAATTCCAATATATTGTACATTTTAACCATTAAATGTGATGGAATTATATATATATATATATATATATCTAAATGTGATGCAATAATTTTAAAGTATTACTATAATGTAATCTATCTTCCCCCAACCCTCTTTAAAATATTTGTCGACTGGATTTGTTATGGAGATACGAATGGGAGAGTGAAGTAACTTTTCCTTCATTTACTTGTCGTCTTTGCCGTCGACGATCGTTCGTACAAGGCATAGAAGTTAAGATGATCCTGTGTGGGAAAGAGAATTGTGTGGGTGATTAAGACAAATAATGGGGACCCGAAGTTTAATTACAAAATGAGCAAGTAATATGTCTACGGATATGGATTCGCTTATAATCGAGGATAATATTACTAAAAGAGTGTAGCATATTTTTATCCTTGAAATCAACGGCCCATCAAGTAAAGAAATGAAGACGATAATAAATGAAGGCCAGAAATTTATCAGCATGTTGAATCATTAAGTTCCATAAAGAAGCACAAGCATACTTTATACGGATGTAAAGACATGGACCATATGTCCTCAGCAACGGAACAAATTATTATTGGTAGCTGAAATGGATTTCTAAATAAGATCGGCGAAAAAAATCCCTAAAGGAAAAGACAAAAAAAAATGTGGTCATATGGTTGCTAGGAAAGCCAATACTACGATTTTGTAATAAAATACATTGCTATAGTATGGCCAAGACTTAAAAATGCCTCTAGCTTATGCTATGGGTACTTCAAAAGGAGAAGGAGATACAAGTATATGTCTACAGAGGTTTGACCAAAGCTAAACTGCATGACGACCATCCAGGAACATAAAAGACAAGATGGGAATTCACCTGTGAAGATAACTCACAAATAGGGAATTATGAAGGAAAAAATTGGCCAGAGATACGGAGTGATGGTTGGCGTTCCTGAAATATAACATTTCTCTCGGAAACTCACATTTTGTAGGGGAACCTCCTATGCAAATTATGGGAATCAGGAGTTAAGAAAAGGCTTTAAAAAAAAAAAAAAACCTAATGAGATCGTCTTAAACTAGATTTTTACTTTCTCTTACTCCTAGTAATTCGTGTCGAGTTTTCACCGGAAATATCCGTTTTGAGGTCCCCAGAGTTGTATGTGAACAGTATAGCTAAAAAACGAAAAACCGTAGAAAGTTGAAACTTGATATTCCGTTTAGGTATCACCCCGGGATCTGACAGTACGTTATCTGTCAAAATTCCTTAACCAACCGAAAGTACCACTTTACTAGTTGTTTTTTTTTTTTTTACTTTTTTTGCGTTTTTCTCAAAAAAAGGTCTCCGACGATTTTCTTCAAACTTGGAATATCAACTACGCATACAAAGAGCTAAAATTTTTATTTTAAAACATTTCTCTGGGAAAATTTATTTAAGGGCAGTTATGGGGGAGGGGTGGGGTCAGGTTTTTTTTTTCTCTAAAGTGCTATCATAGTTGTGATTATATAATTCTTATCATCAGAAGAAAATTAATTAAGAAATATATAGATGGCCAAAATTCCGTATTTCAAGGAAATTAGTAAACCGGAAGTGGCCGGCTATTACTGAACAGTTTTCGACGAATTTCATTAAATTTTAGTATACAAACTTTAGAATTTGTCAATTTGTCAGCTTCAATTTTTTATTTATATATATATATATATATAATATAAATATTAAGAGCCCCCTCACTAAATTTTTAATTTTGTTATCTATTACAATAATTTCAAAAATATTATATTCAGAAATCCAGAAAAAAAAACTCACTTACTGAGAAAATCCAATAAAAAAAAAAAAATTTTTAAGATTTTTAACACAGATGAAAAAGATAATCTTAAAAATCTGCTGAAACTTATTACGTAATAAATACTTCAAATAAAAAGTGCCGCCGAAATAGTTTTTAAAGAAAATTCAGCAATATAATAATAATAAAACGCTTTGGGGGGGGGAAGCCTTCAAAAAATTTGGCAATGAAAATAACGAAGAAAACTTAAAACCTAAGGGTGCTGTAAATCTTTTTTTGTTGTTAAAAATCGTATGTATGTATGATGGACATCAAGGTTACCGCTTATAGTATTTTATGCAGAATTGAAGATATTGCAGAGGTATAACTTTAAAAAAAAGTAAAAAGATAAATAAAAAGGCCTAGAAAAAGGGCAAGTTGAAAAAATAAAATAACTTATTCATCCCTTAGTTTTATTACCCATCTATTTTACCTGATGATATGCATAAAACGAATGGTAACAAAACAAGGGTAACTTTTTTTTTTTTAAAAAAAGTATTTTTGCAAATTCTAAGAATAAAATCAAAAGAAGGTCTCCTGCTATTTTTTTCAGCCTTAAAATAAAAGTTTCTATTGGATGGTACATTAGCTATGATGGTCATTTCTCACCGGGGGAAAAAAAAAAAAAAAGGAAATTTAACAGAATATTTTAAAAATGTACAACCTTCAATGAATAACAGGAACAGTTTTTTTTGCTGTACAAAAAAAAAAATATATACTTAAAAAAGAATTTGATGAACAATACTTTAAAAAGTCCCTAAGTACAGAGATGTTTTATTTACAAGGACAAAAAAGTGAGATACTTTGTAAAAACAATTTTCATTTCATTGCTTAAAAAAAAAACAAAAAATTAAACAATTAATCAACAAAAGAAAAACGTTCAAGAATATATTTTAGTATAAACCTAATTTTATTAATTTTTTTAGTCTTTTACAATAATATAATAAAGGTTGTCCCAAAAGGTACTTTACAACTTCACAATGCAATAACTTGAATTGCAATTGATGTACAGAAAATAACTTTAGTTTATCTAATGCTCCATCTCATAAAGTTTTTTTTTTTTCCCTCGTGTTTCAGATAACAGGAAACAAGAATAAGAATAATGGCGTCCCCACAAGAAAAGGCACAATGTGTGAAGTGGTTTATTGAAACCAGATCTGACATTCAGACACAGAGAAACTTCAGGACACGATTTAACAAGAATCCACCCTCTCGACCATCAATAAGAAAGTGGTACAACAACTTCATGGAGACAGGCTGTGTTGATGTAAAGCCTCATACTGGCCGGCCCGGAACGAGTGATGCAGACGTCGAACGCATACGTGTAGCTTTCCAGCGTTCGCCACAGAAGTCGATTCGAAGGGCCTCACAGGAACAGCAAATCCCTTGCACAACAGTGCACAGGGTACTCCGAAAACGTCTTCAATTTTGTACCCATATCGTCTGCAATTATTGCAGGCACTTGAGCCAAATGATAGACCGAAGCGCATGCAATTTGCTGTGGAAATTCTGACACGTGTGGAAGAGGATAACAATTTCCTTAATAATGTGGCTTTCTCCGATGAATCGACTTTTCATGTGTGTGGAAGAGTCAATACACACAATGTCCGCATCTGGGGGTCAGTAAACCCACATGCTTTGAGAGAAGTGGTGCGTGATAGCCCCATAGTTAATGTGTGGTGTTGTGTTATGATTGATCGCATTATTGGACCATTCTTTTTTGCAGAAAACACAGTTAATGGTAATTACCTTGACATGCTGCAGATGTATCTGATACCTCAATTAGCTGATCGACAACCAACAGTCTTTTTTCAGCAAGATGGTGCACCACCACATTGGGCTCTTAACGTGAGAGAGGTCCTGGACGTCACCTTTCCGCAACGTTGGATTGGAAGAGGTGGCCCCATTTCCTGGCCTCCTAGGTCCCCTGACATGACATCCTTAGACTTTTTTCTCTGGGGTTACGTTAAAGACAAAGTTTATCGTACTCCTGTCAATGATATCAACGATCTGAAAAACAGAATCACCGATGCCATTGCCACTGTTGATGAACACATGTTACGGCGAGTGTGGATGGAAGTTGAATACCGATTAGATATCGTACGTGCCACAAGAGGTGCGCATATTGAAGTGGACTAAACAAGGAAAAAAACTTTATGAGATGGAGCATTAGATAAACTAAAGTTAGTTTCTGTACATCAATTACAATTCAAGTTATTGCGTTGTGAAGTTGTAAAGTACCTTTTGGGACACCCGATAGTTTTTACAATACGATAAATATCAGTTTTTTTATCAGTAATTTTGCCCTGTTCAAGTGTAATGATATAGGGAAGGGAATAAATAGCTAAGTGGTTAGCGTGCTGGACTCCTACAGCGGAGGACGTGGGTTCGCGTTCAGCTGTGCTACCATTAATTTTTTTCTTCCTAGGAGCCTCTACAGCTCACTGTCCGGTGATGGGATAGTGTTGTCTGTAATGAGAGAACACTGTCCGGAGGCCCGGCAGTGCGGCTGAGAAGGCTCCGGGCGCACCATAGATGCTGACGCGCCTTAAATTAAAAAAAAAAAAAATTAAAAAAAAAAGTGTATGACATACCATTGTTTATCATAACATCCTGAAAATTTGGCAAACCCCCGAATTAAACCGGTCAATGACTAATATAATATCAAACAGGTTAACACGTAAAAAAAAAAAAATAAAAATAAAAAAAAATATAATATTCTCTCTATAATTTGCCAAGATAGTCCAAAGCCAGGTAGTTATGAGAAGAATACAGCATTATTTAAGTTATTAGATTAAAATTTATTATTTTTTATTTAATATTATGTAATGCTGAAATCTTTGAGAATTATTTTTTTTTTTTTATGACCAATTTATGAACTGATTAATATGGGTATAAAATGATTGGAAAAATATATCCGTATATCAGTAATAGTTGAGGAAATTATGAAAAAAATGAAAAAAAAAATTTATAATTCCAACAGTTTAGAGCATAGTTTCCCAAAGTGGTTCCTACGGACCCCTAGTGGTCCTTATGGCCGCTCAGGGGGTCTGTGGCAAATTAAAATTAATCTGGGGGTGCGTGGACAACATCGGAGGGGTCCGCGGAAGGTTATAATATGAAGTACTTTATGAATATAAAGTGAAATAATTGTGACCTATTCTCATTATTATGAAAGTTAAATTAATAACAATAATTAGATTGGTAGCGATTTTTACTTAAAATATAAGTGTAGATAGGTACATAAAATACAAGTAACGACAAGCATTGCACGGTGCGAGTCGGGTCTACCGCAGCCGTCTGTCTATTTATCTTTTTAGGTTTAAACATGAACGGAATCTCGCTGCTGCATATAAAAACTCGTCTAAAATAATGGCACTGAAAAAGAGCCGTGCATTGTTCATAAGAATCCATACTAATTATAGGAGCAATTGATTGAATTATCCAAAGATGAGGAGCTGAAACCAATGTTTGAGCACCACAAATTCTGGTTACAAAATGGAGGTTACCAATTTTATATCCTGAAAAAATACTGTGTTTTTGTATTTTGTGTAACCAAAAGTTATAATTTCAATATTTACTACTTTAAATATCAAAATGTTTCATTTATATTTTATTTTTACGTCACCATTTACCATTCAAGGCATCAAAGTTAAATTTGTTTTTTTTTTTATTATGCAGTTATGTAGAGTTATTTCACTTGGGGGTTCATGGTCAGGTTTTTGCCATAAGAAGGGGTCCATGGGCGCAGAAGTTTGGGAACCACTGGTTTAGAGTATGTTTAAAATGGGTTAACTTATTTATTCTTTCTTATCAAAGTTTCGTGTGGGGGGATCGATTTTTCTGTGGAAATTACATAATTATTACTCAAAGTTAAAAAAAAGATACCAAGTTTTTAAAATAAATCTTTAGAAGTGTTTCGAGTGAAAATAATATAAACGATTAATAATTTTTTTTTTTTTTTTTTTTTTTAAACATTTATTGAATATTTATTATATTACTGTAGGCACAACAAGTCAAATAAGATAAATGGCAAAAACAAATGACATGAGAAGCTTGAGAATGATATATAAATAAAGTCGCAATACTGATTGATGGATATTAAATGTATATCATATCTAGGAACTCCTGGTGATATACTAACACTTTCTTGTAGTTTCTGTTTTTGTTTTATGCTATTCACCTTCCCCCCCATATACGTAGATAGACAAAAAAAAAAGAAGAGAGTGGATGGAATTATACGCTAAAAACTGTTTATCGTATTTAAATTATAAAAAAGTAAGAGAAAATAAAATCAAATCTTCAAATCGATTTTAAAATATGATAAAAAATCTGGTGTGAAACACTCACACAACTTTCTCTTACTCCAGTTCTCAAAATGATAATTGACAAATTTTATAGTTTGTGTACCAAATTGAATGAAATTCGTCGAAAACTGAAAAAACTGTTCAGTAAAAGCGCATTTCCGATTTACTAATTTTCTTGAAACTCGGAATTTCAGCCATCTATTTATTTCTAACTAATTATGTTTGGATGATACAATTGTATAATGAACTGGATACACTTTGATGAAAATCTAACCCCACCCTCCCCTAAAAGTGCTCTTAAAAGAAATTTCCCAGAGAAATGTTTTAGATAAAAGTTGTAGATCTTTGCATGTTTAGTTTATATACGAAGTTTCAAAAAAATCGTCAAGCCATTTTTGAGAAAATTGCGAAAAAGTGAATAAATCATTTAGTAAAGTGGTAAAGTAAACGCACTTCCGGTTATCCGATTTTTTTCAAACTCGGAATTTCAACAACATATTTAATTCTAATTAACATTATTTAGATGGCAGAATTGTCTAATAAACTGAAATAGCACTTTAGATGGAAACCTAACCCCACCCCTCCCACAAAAGCCCCCAAGCATTTTTTTCCGGAAAAAAGTTTCTAATAAAAGTTGTAGCTCTTTGCATGTGTGGTTGATGTTTAAGTTAAAGAAAATCGTCGGAGCCATTTTTGAGAAAATCGCAAAAAAGTAAAAAATCCAACTAGTAAAGTGGTACTTCCGGTTGAGGAATTTTGACAGATAACGTACAGTCAGATCCCATGGTGACCTAAACGGAATATCAGTTTCAACTTTCTACGATTTTTCGTTTTTGAGCTATGCTGTTCACATACACACACACACATACACACAACACACACACCCACGGACACACACCACACACACGGACACACACACACACACACACACACAGAGACCATTTGCTAAAACATGTACTAGTATTTTTTCTATCAGGCGAAACAATAATTGCCCATGCGATAAAAATTACACACTTCCATCACGAAAAGAAGAAAGAAAGTGATAAAAATTCGCAAATCAAATTTGTTAAAAATATATAACAATAAAAAAAAAGATTCTTTTAAATAAAAAAAAAAAAAAAATTGGCGATACCAATATAAACATTCACAATTAACATAATTATATTTTATTAAATATTCTATAAATTAATAACGCAAATTATTAGCGTAATTAAAAAAGACAAAAGAATGAAGAAATTGTTTGAAAAATATAAAACATTTTTTTTTTTTTTTCACACATTTATAACTGTTAAAAAATATAATACCTATTCCAATTAGATTCCCACCAAAATTAAATATTCTGGAAAAATTATTTTTAATTAAGAAACATTATTAACAATAAAAAATATTTTTACTCTGATTAATTTATTATTAATTTAAATTTTTTTTTTTTTTTTTTTTTGCGACACAGAAGTTTTAATCTAAAATTCAGAATGAATGCAACATACGTAGATTTTATTGTAGTTATTGTGTTACATGATCTATCATAGTTTGTAAGAATAATTTTTATAAAAGTGGAAGGAAGTATTATTAATCATAAAACTATTTCCGTGAACAGAAATCACTTTTTGACTCAGGAGACAAGGAAAATGTTAACTTAATTTCATGGTATGAGACACAAACACGACTGTTCCCCTATTATTGCCCAGTTTTAGGCTGGCCACTTTGACTGAGATTTATCCTTATTGGCAAAAAAAAAACAAAAAAAAAAAACAAAATGATACGCTAGATGACAGAGGGTAATGAAAACTTTTAAAAGCTTTCTAAAGTCAAAATTCTAGAATGATAAGTAGGAAGACCTGTATGTGTAGTAATAAATCCCAAGTCTAATGAAATCAATTGAGTAAACAATAAGAAGTGAGGGAAGGGATTAGCTCAGTGGTAGCGCGCTGGACTAGTAACGCGGAGATCACGGGTTCGAATCCAGCCGTGCTACCCTTAGATTTTCTCTTCCTAGGAGCCCCTACAGCTCACTGTCCGGTGATGGACAGTGTTGTCTGTAACGGGAGAACACTGTCCGGAGGCCGGCAGTGCACTGAGAAGGCTCCGGGCGCAAATGACCACAGATGTTGAGACGCCTTAAATAAAAAAAAAAAAAAAAAAAAAAAAAAAAAGAAGTGGAAAAACCACACATAGTTAAGAGATCAGGAGGAAGTTGAACGTAGCTAGAAAACTTCTGAGACACTTTTTTCATAAAAGACGGCCTCGTTTTATATAATCATCAAGATTATGTGTGTGTGTGTGTGTGTCTCATCTTTGCACTGTACCCATACTGATATGATGGGCAAGACGGAAACGGTCAATGATCGTAAAATGAATTCAGCTAACACGGAAACAAAAGAACACTAACACTTGTGAAATAGAATTTGAGTGTTAACTGATACTGACTGAAAATTTGGTGTCTAGAGCTCTGTATTTTGGATCGTACAGCAACGTCATCGCAACTTCGTCTCCAGTAAATATAGACTGGTTGTGGAATCGTAGAAAATAATATGGGAGGGTTTAAAGCCGGACTGGGGCCGGAGTGTTTGGGCCAAGGATCAGATAATCGGAGTCTCTAGGCAAGTTTCTCATCATCTTCAAGGTGGATATTCACGCAATCGGAAAATGTGTGTCCAGTTTAACCTCGACAAGAAATATCGGATTTAGGAGATTGTAATCCTATCCGGTAGCCAGGCCCGTCATAAAGTACTATCACCATTTCAAAAATGGTACAGTAATGCATTGGCAAAATCAATGACCTGGGCAGGAACAATAGAGTTACCCTATTTTAAGGGGCCTAAGAAAGTTGGCATGGAAATAAAATGAGATCGCCAGTCACCCTGGCAAGGAAAAGTGCTGCAACAATTTTTTTGATAACCTTTTTTGAAATAAGCGACCAGTCTCTTCGAGAAGAGCTCAGAAATGAGGAGGAAATGAAGAGAGCACTGCTCTGGAAAACCTTCCCAGGATGAAGCAAGTTAAGACCTGTTTTGGTGGTTATAACCAGAAAATATCTGAAGCGTACATCAGTTTGAGTAAAAATAGGTTTAATATGCTGACAGGTTTCCTCATAGGGCACCTGAAGAAGCTGGACCTAGAACACCACCATATAGTACCTACAGATTCTGTAGGGAGATAGAGCAGACTCCATTATACATCCTAATATACTGCGATCCTATCATTCAAAGAAGATTTGGACAGTTACCAGATATTGGAGAATGACATACCCTCCCTGGAACTTTCCCAGATAATGGTCAAGCATGGATACCGACCATGAATTATCTAGGATTAATTTCTGACCTAAAGAACCCACATTCAAGACAAAAACGAATCAAGTAAAAAAAAAAAAACGACTACTGAAACGATAAACTGGTCCAAATGCTCAAAACTAACCTTAAACAACAAAGTAGTGTAGTTGATGTTGAAATCAATTTGAATTTATGGATTCTAATTCTAGGCTTAATCAAGTATTTCAATTTTTCCAGCATCTCCAAAACCCATATCTTAAACGTCCCATAAATTCCGAAGAACCATTAAATCCTTTGTATCAATGACCCAATTCAAATATGTTAACGTAAAATTCCAACCATTTTGTTCCTATCATAAACTTTTTTTTCAATATCTTTCTTCCCAAGATAATCTCTTTCTTGGATTTAGTTAAACTTCAAAAATCCTTGTTTTACCAAGATTAAAATCTTGAGCATCAGAAAAGGTTAATGGGGCCCCAAAAATTTTGTAATAAATATAACTTCTTCATCGAAAAGAACCGTGTAATTTTGCCGGGGATGGGGGAATAATTTAATTATTTTCAATAACAGTACAATTCAAAAAAAAAAAAAAAAAAATTCAATTTTTAACAATATTTTCTTAGAAATTTAAAAGTGTCGAGATGTAATAGTTGCATCGGGGTAAGATTCGAATAAAAAAGAACGATGGTTGAATTGCATCTGATAAAAAAAATTTATGAACGAAAAACTGTTAAGAGAAAGACATTTTTTTGAACAATTTATGTTATATTAAACTTTTTTTTGACAGGTATCTTTCTATGGAAGATTCTCATCTAAGTAAACGATACTTAGGCTACATAAAAGAAGAAACGATTAAGGCTACATAAAAGAAGAAACGAAAACATATTCATTTAATGAAAATACATAATCTTTTGGTTTATTTATTTATTTTTTTTTCCTTTATAAGAATGTATAACAGTCTCAATTTCACGAAGGTCGGCGCTGAATTATAAAAATAAAAAAATAAAAATTACATTGCCACCGCAGTTTGGAATTCTTTTAGATAAGACAAGGTCAGTCAAGTTGACCAGTCCCACATTGAAAGAAGTTGGATTAAAAAAAATCCCTTACCCCCACTCTAATCGCTCACTTACTCTCTCCCTATCTGGTTTATAGTTACATAAGAGCTATATTGTACAACTAATAAAAAAAAAAAAAAGTAGCCACTAAGGGGGAACCTCTCCTACCCCTTAAAAATAGTTTAATAAACTATTTAGTTTTTATCACAGCCTCTTTAAAAAAAAAAAAAAAAATTCAAACATAATGAAGAAACAATAATGCATTGTTAACAGTTCGTGGAATAAAGCTTTATTAAAAGCTGTTTACAACAGGCAACATTAAAAAAAAAAAAAACAAGCATAGAGACACTACACTTGGGTGGGAAATCTAAGTAACTGATAAGAAACTTATATTAAGGACAAGGTTCTTCTTAAACGGTAATGGCTACAGAAATTCTTTTAAAGAATACAAACAAAAAAAAAATCTGGTGTGAAACACTTACACAACTTTCTCTTACTCCAGTACTCAAAATTATAATTGACAAATTTTATAGTTAGTGTACCAAATTTAATGAAATTCGTCGAAAAGTGAAAACACTGTCCAGTAAAACTGTCCGGCTTACTAATTTCCTTGAAACTCGGAATTTGGGTCATATAATAATTTCTAGTTATTTCAATTTGGAGGACAGAATTGTATAATCAACTGTGATAGCATTTTAAAGAAAAACATAACCCCCCCTTCCCCAAAAGTCCCCTTAAATGAATTTATCAGGGGAAAAGTTTCAAATAAAAGTTGTAGCTCTTTATAGTATAGTTAACATCAAAGGTTTAAAGAAAATCCTTGGAGCCATTTCGAGAAAAACCAGAAACTGAAAATTATATTTCAGTAAAAACGCACTTCCGGTTTATCTATTTTTTTCAAACTCGGAATTTCAACAACATATTTAATTCTAATTAACATTATTTAGATGACAGAATTGTCTAATATACTGAAACAGCAGTTAAGATGAAAACCTAACCCCACCCTCCCCCAGAAAGTGCCCTTAAATGAATTTTCCTGGAGAAATGTTTCAAATAAAAGTTGTAGCTTTTGTATGTGTAGTTGATATAGAAGTTTAAAGAAATCTTCGGAGCCATTTTGAGAAAATTGCAAAAACGTAAAAAAAACAACTAGAAAGTGGTACTTCCGGGTTGAGGATATTGACACAGAAACGTACCGTCAGATCCATGGTGATACCTAAACGTAATATCAAGTTTGACACTTTCTACGATTTTTCGTTTTTGAGCTATGCTGTTCACATACAGACACACACACAGACCATTTGCTAAAAACCACTTTTTTGGACTCAGGGGACCTCAAAACGGATATTTCCGGTGAAAACTCGATATCGAAAATTTGACACGATTACAAAACTTCCTCTTACTAGGAGTAAGAGAAAGTAAAAAAATCTGGTGTGATAATAAACTTACACAACTTACTCTTACTCTAGTTTTCGTAATTGTGATTGACAAATTTTATAATTAGTATAATCAAATTTAATGAAATTCGTCGGTATTTTTTATGGAGAAAATAGTAGAAAAATACTTCCTAGTAAAAACCTACTTCCGGTCATCCGATTTTTTTTTTTTTCCTAACTCGAAATTTCAACATTTTATATTCAATTCTTATTAATAATTCTTTAGATGTTAAAAATTGTGTAATAAACTGAAATAGCACTTTAGAGGAAACCGTAAGTAACTCCAACTCTTCACCCAAAAAGTACCGCTTAAATGAATTTTTCCAGAGAAAACTGTTTCATACAAAAGTTGTAGCTCTTTGTATGTGTAGATGACATACAAAGTTTCAAGAAAATTGCTGGAATTATTTTTGAGTAAATTGCAAAAAAGTGGAAGAAAAAAAAAACTAGTAAAGTAGTACTTCCGGTTGAGGAATTTTCACAGTTAACCTACTGTCAGATCACATAGTGATACCTAAACGGAATATCAAGTTTGAACTTACTACGATTTTTTTGTTTTTGAGCTATGCTGTCCTAATACATACATACACCATTTTCTAAAAACCACTTTTTTTTGGACTCAGGTGACCTCAAGTACGGTTATTTCCTGTGAAAAATCGATATACAAAAAATTTGTCACGATTACAGTACTTCCTCTTACTAAGAGGAGTAAGAGAAAGTAAAAAAAAAAAAAAAGAAAAAAAAAGCTGTTATCATTGGTGTCCTTTCATCGGGAAGACCCAGTAGATTGAAAAATTTGATAACTACAAAACAAATTTTAATTAAATTAAACAGCTTATATAATTATAATGTAAGAGAAATAAATAATATCCGATATCGTAGCATATATATTTCATTTATTGCTGACCGGTTTCGAATTTTTATCCATCGTTACAGAGTAATATTATCGAGTTCGTGTAAAGAGTTAACTTCTACGTAATGTTTCTGTTACACAAGGACATTTGTTTGATTTGTTGGATATAAACGAACAAAACCAACAAGTGTTGTTGAGTGTAACAGATACATTATGCTGAAGTGAACTCTCTACATGAATTTGGTGAATTTTGCTCTGACAATGGAAGAAAATCCGAAACCGGTCAGGAAGAAAATGAATATGCATGCTAAGATGATAAAATACCAGCAGCATTGTGGACCCAATATTAATACAATATCTAATAAATTGAATTTGTTGCTAAAAAAATTCTGAGTTTTAAGAAATTCAGCTTCCCCCCCCTCCTCCGGGAAGTACGATTATTTTTTGGTTTAATTATATTTTGGGAAATATGTAATTAATTTTTTTTTTTTTTAAATTATGTAAATAAATCAGAACTATGTAAATTACAGTAAGAGAAATTTGTGTTCGACGTGCTTCACATCAAATTTTTTTTGACCCTATTTGATCTGGGTGTCATTTTGTAGTTATTCAAAAAAAAAAAAATTCAGAACTTCGTTTTATTACATATTGTACAAGATGCTATGGTAAATATGATTGAATAGCCGGTCATGTTTGAAATTCAATGTTCTAACCGCGAGAAAAATGTTCTGAAATGTTACTTTTGCTCGCATCATTTTTTTTTTTTTTTAATATCAAATCTTACGATTAAAATACATATGAATAAAAATTTGTAAGCAATAAAAAGAAATGATAAAAATTTAAGATTTTATCAAATCTTAAACGTGAAGAAAGAAATCTATGAAACTTAACTACTTTCAGACTAATTTTGTTCTATATGGTTGTGCTTAATATGTGGGACTTATTCAGTAAATTTAGAAAATACATACATGGTTTTGAGGTATCCTAAAAGTATGCAAACATTTTTCAGAATATAAAAATTTTTCAGTAATTTAAATTTGTTGTTCTGTTCCGTGGGAAATTTGATTTTTCCATTTGGAATCTGGGGCATTACAGGCTTCGGGAAAAAAAAAAAAAAAATCCAGCCAACCGGAAGTACGATTTTTAACACAGATTCTTTTTTTTCCAACTATTCAACAATTTTCACGAAAATCGAATCAAAACAATTTTTCTTTTAAAGTTAGCTCTAAAGTGGTAAGCTAATTTAAGTATACTTAATTATAGATATTTTGGTAGGAAGGACTTGTAGATAATATTATAGAAAGCCATTTAAGAAAGACGCCAAATTCCATTACAAAATACATAAATCATTCCTTTATCTTCACTTCACCTTATTACTTGCACCTCAATTACTTTCACAGTAGCATCAATAATAATTTTTTAATGTTATACGTTATTTAAACCTTTTTTTTTCTTTCTAAGATATTAACAAAATTTAGCAAAATCAGAGACAGCTGTTACATTTTTTTTTTATAAAAATGAAGGAAAAAAAAAACACCAAATAATCATCTGAAACTGTGTTGTAATGATAGATCATTTTTGTAGTTACTGGATATTACGTGTATTATAAAAATTTTACTACAGATCGACAGACAGATATTTTTTTCCTTATTTTACATTCTCTAGCCTAGAACACGAAGGAAGTAATACTAGACGTAAATTATGAAATATGGCCAAATGACACACGTAAAAAAAAAGAAAGAATATTTTCCAAATAATCCACCTGTCTTAATTTTTTATATTAATAAAAATTACCTAATAAAAATATTGGAATTATTTTAATTTTTTTTAAAGAGGGGAAAAAAAATAAAGACCCAATTTGTTTATTATAATAATATTAGAACGAAAGCGCGGGCAACCTGAAGTGTATGTATGTATGTATGTATGTGTGGATAGGCCCCATAAGAGATGTGAGGAGGACGTTGTTGTGTGTCGGACTTGGGGAAGAGTTGCTGGTTCGAGCCACCAGGACGCGCTTCCTGGAGGTCAAAGACCGCCCGGCCCAACCGATACAAACACATACATACATACAAGGCGCCCTGTGAGTAGTAGAACTCATTGTGTAATGGACCGTCAATTTCTATTTTTTTTTTTTTTTTTTTTTTTTTTTTTTAATTTTCTGTTTAATATGATGTTTTTTTTTTTTTAAATATATAATAATTTATTTAATATATTGTTTTAAATTTAATAATAATAAAAATAACTTTTACATTATTAATAAAAAATTATTGAAAGTAATAAAGAATATAAAAGTTTTGCATTTTTTTAACACACACTATGATGACCCGACACAAAAATAAAGGACAAAATAAAAATCACCCTTTTTTCGCCGGTTCCAAATATAGCCTTTACCAAGGGGGGAAAAAAATGTAAAGAAGGCAAAAAAAAAAAAAAAAAAAAGAAAATAAGCAAGAAAGAATGATAGATGACAAAAGATTGACCGGGTAGAAATTGAATCTTCTCTTAGGCAAGGCCCCTGAGGGCTACTGGATCGCGGACCCCCCGCCACCCACCTATACACATACATAATATTACATGGTGTACTGACACATTTTTAGAAGCCCAAAGGAGTTAATAAAAAACTTACATCTCACCTTTCTTTCTTTATTTTTTATTTTTTTTTATTTTTTGATTCGACAACTCTTTATAAAAAAAACAAAATAATATAAACAAAACGAAACTTAAGTATTTATTAGGTTTTTTTTAAATTTTCATAAAGAAATAACCAGATTGATAAAAAAAAAGGAGATAGCAAAGAAGTAATTAAAACAAGAAAAGTACCAATCAAATTAAAAAAGAAGCAATCAAACATATTTAAAAAAAAATGCAAGAAAAACTTACGATATATAAATAAATAAATAAATAAAAAAAATGATAACAACTTAAAAATAAATAAAAAAAAATAAAAAAAGTACTTAAGCAGCGCTTTTGTTTATGAATGCGGAAGAAATAAAAAACAAACTTACCGGTAATACGGTCAGCTGGGTGGAGCAAGAACACTTTGGTCCCGCCAATCTGTGCATCGCTTGTTTTAAATCCTTGTTTTAAAAATGATTTTTTTTTCTTTTAAAAAATTAATATTTCTTCTTTTTATTTATTTATTTATTTTTTTAATTAAAAATTGATTTTCAAAAAATTGTATCTTCTTTTTTTACAATTTATTGTAGTTTTATGTTGTTGAATTGATTTGATAAATACTTCAATAGAAAAATAATATCTGTTTCCAGGATCTGCTGATAAGAATCCTTTTTCAATAAAGCCCTGTTGGGTCCAAAGTTTCTGGATTGTTTGACATCATCTTCTTAGATTTTTTAGTTTCCTTTTAATTAGAAATTGTAACTCTCTCTCTCTCTTCTAATTAAGTTGAGAATAAAAAAATAAAAATTATTATAAAAAATTAAATACTTATAATAATTCCTTTTTTTTATTCCACAATTAAAAAAAAAAAAGATAAAAAAAAAGAAATAATACGACAAGATTTTTCTTCAGCTTCTTCAATATAAACCGGTAGGATCAAGTGTATTGGCAGCCATGACGAACACAATATGTAATTTTTTTTACGTTAAAAATTATTAAAAAAAAAAAAAATAATAATAATATTAAAAATTTAAAAAAAATGAACACAACGGTGTCTAATAACTAAAATAAAAAAAATTATAGTATTAGGAAGATGTTCTCCTACCGGAGTCCGAGCTCAAACTGTGAACAGAGACGGTGAGCGCTTAGGTATCCAAGTAGTGTATAGTCAGTGCTGCCAATATACTAGCTAGAAATTTCCCTCTAATAATTCTTACCCCCACCCCCCAACCGTATTACAAACCACAACCTGACTCTAGTTGCCCTAGTGCAGTAGTTAAATTAGTAATTTTTTTTAACCTTATTATTATTATTATTATTATTTAATTTACATATTAATGATTTTTTATTATAATCATTTAATAATTTTATATTCATATAATATAATATATCAATTTATTATATTTTTATTTTATAATTTTTACAAATTAGAAAATTAATCATGGTATAAAAATTTATCTACAAGAAGCTTACACTTGACCATAATAGCATTTAGGTGCCAACACCGTATCTCATAAAATAAGCTTTCTTTAAAATCCATTAAAAAGCTTTAATAAGCTTTCATTTTTTAATAGAATTTATGATTCTATCACCTATAAAATACGAAGTTACATTATGTTACTAGAATTTTAAATTTAAAGAAAATTATTTAATTAAGAGAGGGAAGGGAATAGCTAAGTGGTTAGCATACTGGACTCTCACGCGGAGGACCTGGGTTCGAGTCCAGTGTTACCCTTAGATTTTTCTTCTTCCTAATAGCCCCTACAGCTCACTGTCCAGTGATGCACAATGTTGTCGATTAATATTCGAAATATTGATTTTTAGTGGATTCTGTAATCTATGTTTGTTAAATATTTCAATGTTATCTAGATATTCAATGCTAAGGAATCTGATACTGATGAGGGAGGTTGAGTTTCTTACAGGGGATAAGTTTTTATAAATTTTATACTATTTATAATCACTAAACAGAAATTAGGACGTTTCGTGACACAATGAGATTATTTTCAGCTAGTATTTATATTTAGTTAATATCATCAGTTGTTTAAAAAGATTTTTAAAGTATTTTAACTTATAATAAACATATTGTCGTTCGGGAAGAAGTTTGTTTAAATCCAGAGTGTGGAGATTTATAAAACAAATTTATAATTCACAAATAAAACACTTACTTAGCATAAAAATAATAAAATAAAAGACCATAAATTTTTTTTTTAACAATTGGTTTAGTTTTGTTAATACAGTACTGATAACTATAACGTTTAGCTGAAGATGACCTTACTAGGACCGAAACGTTCTCTTTCGGTTCACTAAATGGATAAATACAATTTTTTTTAAAAAAAGTAGGAGTTATCCACCTATCCCACCACTGGTTATATAGGTTTATTCACTGTTATTGGCACTGTTTTCTGGACTACAGTGCAATCACTTCAACTACTACCTGCCTTGGGTAGATACATGTATCACCGCCACCTTTGTATTTATATTAGGGCTTAGTAAAAATACGCAAGTTTAAAGAAAATATCAGAGATATTTTCTATGACAGTCTGCTTCTTTTGGTGGTAATCGACCGGTTTCATCGCCCATCTTCAGGATGTTTTTTTTGTCAAAACAGTGTGATAACAAAAGACTGGCACAGATGCAAATTTAGTTGATCCCACTGGTTGAACTTTAGTTGCTTTGTTTTAGTTGGTACACTGCCACAGCATGAATTTGCTATTGAAAAATGATGCAGGCTATCATAGAAAATATCTCTGATACTTTCCAGCTCTGCGGAACCAATTACAACAATAATTAAAGACAATTTTTATGATTTATTGAACTTACTGCAACATGAAAAAGTCATGTGAGTGAATATAGATATTGCACACTTAGGGATATAGATGTTACATTGTTTCCAAATCTAATGTTGATCTGATTATCAACAGTAAATACATTGCGACAGCGTAGAGTCCTCCCGGATCAGTCGCTGTGTATATATTTTTTTCCAAACACTTTCTCATAACATTCCCCCAGTCATTCGCTTGGTAGGTTTTTGTAAGCTTTTTTTTAATAATGTGTTTTAATATGTTTAAAATGTGGATTGGTCTGGCAATGCTGGATAACATGTGATATTTTATCTGTCCTTCGCAGCAAGCATGTTTCTGTTATTACTGACCGGTTTCAGATTTTCATCCATTGTCCAGAGTAAAGTTATCAACTTTACTTGAATTAATGTTAAGTGTTACACACTTGAAAGTCAACAATTTTTAGTGTGTGTAACTAAAACACTAAGTTGACCGTAGACTCTTTACATGAACTTGATTGATAACTTTACTCCTGGACATTTGATGAAAATCCAAAACCGGTCTGGAATATCAGAAATATGCATGCTATGGATGGATAAAATACCAGATATTATGTCTTTTATTAAATTGTCAGCATGGTAGATAGAAGCTGTACAAAATATTTTTTTTTTTTTTTTTCAAAATGGATGAAATATAAATCAATCATTTGTTAAATATAATTTAGATCAGAGAAAAATAATACGTGTACCTTTTTTACTTCCTGTAAGTACGACATACGAACTGACATACCAAGTAATAATTAGGTTAATTTCCTTTCTTTTTTTTTCTTTAATTTAATAAGAAAACGCGTAATACATATATTAATAATCCATAAATAAATACTAAACCTATGTAAAGGTACAAATCACACTTAAATTAGATAGATATGTATTCTCCAAGTTGTTGAAATTAAATACATTGAAAAATCTTTATTAAAACATCTATTTATAATAATAATAATAATAATAAAAATGGACACGAGCGTAATACTTTCTCTTATTGCGGTAAGAGAAAGTGAAAATGAAAAAAAAGTAAGAGAAATATTTGATTAATAATTGTTTTTATTTATTTATTTATTTATTTATTTATTTTTAGTTATATTAAACATTTTTTTTTATCTATTTTTCTAATAACATATATTTAAAATATAAAAAAAAAAAAAAATTAAAACACAAATTTTATTGAATGATATATAGTATATATAAATGCCGCTTGATAGCGCTATACTGCGGTCAGTCAACTTCTGACCCAGTTGTATGTTCCGGGGTGTTCAGAGCGTCGTCATCTTCCCCCCACGGATTATATTTCCCACACAACACCACACAGCTCTTTCGTCCACAGCAATTAAGCGGCATTTTTTGTTTTTTTGGGTGTCTACGGGGTGGGGATCAACAAGGTAAATGGTGGAGAAGGGACCATTTAAAAGTGATGCCATATGTAAATTATATTTTTTTTTAATAATATAATTTTTTTTTTAATCTATATTTGTAATTAAATATATATTATTTGTATATATTGAGTTTTTTTTTTTTTAAAGAGTTAAAAAAAAAATATTAAAATATAGATTAACACATAATTAATAAAAACTTTAAATAATAATTTTAGCGATAAGTATGATTAGAA
>JAAEAF010007134.1:86233-108144 GCA_011037195.1 Triatoma infestans
TGCCTTATAATCTCCCTAGCGCAGAGTTGTAACGCCACGACTTCAGCCTGAAATACCGTGGCGTACTTCCCTAGGCTGGCCTTAATCTTAACTTTAGGCCTGCCCCACAGACTTCGGCTCCGACTCTAGTCGGAGTTTTGGATCCGTCTGTATACCAGATCGAGTTACCGAACAGGGTGGGGAGGTCACAGTCCCATTCGCCTCTGCTCGGTATAGCAATTTGGAAGTTCTTTTCGAAATGATACCTTGGAACCATCCTATCAGTTGGCATTCCAAGAAGATGATCAGCCTTGATTTCCTCAATCAACCTCTGGTTATTACGATCGTGCCTAGAGGTGATGGGAGGCAGCCCCTGCAAGAGCAGAGGTATTCCCATTCTGGCTTCGCCTTGAACGAGAATATGTAGCGGTGGTAAATTGAATAAGGAAACTTTGACCTCCATTTAGAAAACCTTTTAATGAATAAAAGTGGTGGAAATGAATTATTGGAGAAATAGCTAAAGTAGACATGAGGGGGCAAGGATAAGGAATGAATGGTTATCAGACAGGAAACGGAAGTGTCAGAAACGATGGTAGAAAAATTTGAGAAAAGAAAGCTCAAGATGGTATGATCACTTTAGTAGATTGCTTGCTCTCTGTAAGAAACAGAAGTAAAGATAGAACTTCAAGGAATGTCCGGAGGATTGTATCGAGAAGCTAATGGCTGCCAGAAATTTCGGGGCAGTTGATACAACGGGGATCTAGAGGGAATATTTGTGCTGACGGCAATCCAGAAGATAGAAAGCAACGAGTAAGCAATTAAGAGGATTACTGGGGAAGCTATTTGAGGATTTCCTCCAAAACGGCTAATTTGAATATAATTTGAGGAAATTTTTGCAATCAATGGGTCAAATCCAAAACAAGAGTGCAAGAAATCTTATTTCCTTCTTTTATGTTCATTAAATACGATCATTACAATAAAAAAAAACAGCAACAAATATATTCCATTATTATTATATAATACCAGGAAGTAATTAAATAACTACTTGTAATTAATAAAAGGATGTTTATTGAACTTGGTGTGAATATAAATGACAATTTAATTGCTCAGAAGATACATAATTTATGTATTATATATCATATATTGGTTTATTAGCTGGCGTTTCATATTTGTGGTTTTTTTTTTTTTAAGATAAGCAACAAAATAATCTTATAAATAACTAGTTTCCTTATTTCATTTGTTTTAATTACGTCAAAATTCTACAACTGTATACAAATAAAATCCCCACCACTATTTTTATGGTCAGCCCAACTGAACATAAAATCATGTTGCAATTTTACAGAAAAATTCTTATTTATTTGAAACGTTTAGCTGGATACCAATAGTATAGGTGGTGGGGATTTTAGTTGTAGGATTTTCTATGAATGAATTTTATTTGAATGTGGGAGCATTATACTTGAATTCAGTGTAGTATTAGGATCTGGAATATATCAAAGATTTTGCAAATAAGTTTGTTGGGAATGGGCAATTATCTTATAGATAAACAATTTATCAAGCTCGAATACATAGAAACTGAGAAACACTGGCTATCTATTTTTTACTCGAGATTTATAACTGAAACGAAATTTATAACTCGATATAACACTGACTACTATTTCTTACTCGAGATTTTGGTATTTTAAAAAAAGAATTGTTATTATTCTATTTACTATATAATAGCTATGTAAGAATTAACATAAAACAAAAAAAGTTAATTATAATAACGAAAAATAGAATTAAAAACCTCGTTAAATCAAATATAATAGTCTCCTGTTACCTGGGCATAATACTATTAACACCTACAAACAGTGTTAATGATGTCCATAACATTTTAAAAACGGAAAAATAAATTCTACATATGTAGAAAATTTCCTAATTAATTTATTAATATTTGATATGTTAATAGTAATTATAAATTGAACAATAAGTTTATTGTTTTGATTAAAAAATTAATTGTAATTTTATATGTTAGAGGATTGCCTTTAAGTCCGATCTTTAGGTTTGGAAGCCGAGAGGCATTGTCGAGACTCTCCAGGCACAACAAGGTACAGCTGATATGGGTGCCTGGACATGCAGGGATTGAGGGTAATGAGACAGCTGATCAACTGTCCAGGAACTGGGCAAATATTCTGTTCAATGGTCCAGAACCTGTCCTGAGGGGATAACCGGCGGAGCGATTCGTGCAGCTTTCAGAGATTGGCTTCGTAGTAAGCATGAGGAGCTCTAGAGGGGGTCCCCCCCCCAGAAGCCATACACAGTAAAAGGATGATGCCAGGACTGTGTAAACGAAAGCATCCAAATGACTCTTAGTCTGAGTAGGAGCCAGATTTCTCTGGTGACGGGACTATTTACGGGTCATAGTAGGTTCAGGAAGTATCTGCATAAGATAGGGCTAATAAGGGCGGAACCCTTGTGCAGATTTATCAGGAGGAGGAGGAGGAGGAGGAGACGGCCCCACACCTGCTCTTTGAATGCGTTGCAATAACTAGATTGCGCTACGAAACCTTTGGTACGTTGTGGCCTGAGGAGATAGTAGCGCTAAATGATCTGGTGGTGAAAGCCCTGAAACTCCTTAGGAGGGGAGGGTTCACCTACTAGAAACTACCGGGTATGTGCCGTATAAGCCTCTCTTGGCTGCAGTGCAGGGGTATAGCCCACCCGCGGTTGTTAATAATAATAATACTTTTGGAAGAACCAGGGCTACATTGTGACGGTTAAAATAAAGAAAATCTGATTTAAAACCCTCACACGAACGTATTTAAATACAATTTAAACACACAAAAAATTTCATTTGAATTGCAATATTCACAGACATTTAGTTGGGATTGTCATATAAAGGATAAAAAGCGTCATATACACGTAAACTTGACTGTGACTTATATAACCGGACAATTCAAGTTTTAAGCCCAACACCTATTTAATCCACTTCAATCAATTAAGTTTTCAGGTGAAATATTTCTAATTGGACAATGGTCTAGGAATGAGGAAGACCTTTTATGAATTTACGATTCGTAAAGCCAGAATGGTGGGAGATGTCTATGTCACATATTCCATGCCGGCGAGTCAATATTAATACGAATGATTCTGATTAGACGAAATAAATATTCTTTGAATAGCCCATGCCAATGAAATACTTACGTAATTTATAATTTGGTTGTATGTGGCCTGGCATCCAGGCTATCATAAACTGAAGGGAAGTACTCTCTGGTGATCCAGTCTTTGGAGCTCTCCTTCCGCAATTCATCCCACTTCTCAATAATGTTTCATCTTAATACAACAATTTTTACTTTCTCTTATTCTGAGTAAGTGGAAGTATTGTAATCGTGTCAAATTTTCGATTTCGAGTTTCCACCGGAAATATCCATTTTGAGGTCCCCTGAGTTCAAAAAAGTTGTGTTTAGCAAATGGTCTGTGCGTTCGTGCGTGTGTGTGTGTGTGTGTGTGTGTGTGTATGTGAACAGCATAGCTCAAAAACGAAAAATCGTAGAAAGTTCAAACTTAATATTACGTTTAGGTATCACCATGGGATCTAAGAGTACATTATCTGTCAAAATTCATCAACCGGAAGTACCACATTACTAGTTAGGTTTTTTACTTTCTTGCGATTTTCTAAAAAATGGCTCCTACGATTTTCTTCAAACTTGGTACACCAACAACACATACAAAGAGCTACAACTTTTATTTGAAACATTTCTCCGGGAAAATTCATTTAAGGATACTTTTGGAGAAGGGGTGGGGTTAGTTTTTTATCTAAAGTGCTATTTCAGTTTATTAGACAATTCTGCCATCTAAATAATGTTAATTAGAATTAAATAATGTTATTTAAAAAAAATTGGATGACCGGAAGTGCGTTTACATTACCATTTTACTGAATAATTTTTTCACCTTTTTGCGATTTTCTCAAAAATGGCTCCAAAGATTTTCTTGAAACATCTCATATAAACTACACATACAATTATCTACAACTTTTATTTGAAACATTTCTCCGGGAAAATTCATTTAAGGATACTTTTGGGGGAGAGGTGGGGTTTTATGTTTTTCTCTAAAGTGCCCATCATAGTTGATAAAGTATAATTTGGATGATAGATTATACAATTCTATCATCCAAACAAAATTAATTAGAAATAAATAGATGGCCGAAATTCCGAGTTCCATGAAAATTAGTTAACCGGAAGTGCGCTTTTACTGGACAGTTTTTTTCAGTTTTCGAGGAATTTCATTAAATTTGGTACATAAACTATAAAATTTGTCAATTATAATTTTGAGGACTAGAGTGAGAGAAAGTTATGTGAGTGTTTCACACCAGATTTTTTTTTAAGTATGTAGTCGAATATTTGTCATGTTCTCTTAGTAAATTCTCATCATGGGTATGCTTGCTTTGCCAGCAGTTCATTCTTCAATTCTTCCATATTGTTCTCCTAAATTTAAATTAATAATGATCCCTTAAAGTCTAGTCTCTTTAATATTATTAATACCTCCCCTAGTTTACTAGTTTTTTCAGTATTTGAGACAGATTGATTTCGTTTCCAAAATTTTCATTAGTTGTAAATTGCATAGATGTAGTTACAAATGTAAATTACAATGTAGTTTTTATGTGTGTAATTTTTCATTTACCGTTAATTAATACTTCTTTTTTTTTTCAGCAAATATGTATTACGAAACAAAAAAAGCCATGGAAGTATTAATATATAATTATTTCACTAAATATAGCCAATATTTATTGACGTACTTGGATGGTGGTGAGAGTAAAAATAGGAATGCGTACTCTCTTATAATTCAATCACTTGTATCATTTATTATTATTTTTCTTAAATGATAGGAAGTTAGAAAACAGAAGATAATATAATACATAGAGTTCTTATTATATTGTTATTATTGATTACTCAATAAGATAAATATCATTTCCTTGATTTACACTAATCATATAGTGGTGCATCATGCAATTTCTATTTCTATTGACGAGACTTTTTTTTGCACAGTTAACTGCATAGTTGTTTATTATCTTTCTAGTTTATCTTGGCAAACAAAAAAAAAATGTTCGTACGAGTATATTTCTTTATTATATAGTGTAAAAAACAAAACTTTATTTTACAAATTAAAAACATTGTTTTTTGCTTTAAGATATTTTTTACAAAACTAGAAATGTCCTTCAAAACGTAAACTTAGAATTAAATGGAAGTTTTTGATTTCCTTGAAACTAAAACTGATTATTTGTGTAAATAATGTGTTTTGCTCGTGGCATTCATACAGATACGCATGCAGTTTTATATATATTGTATAGTGATATATAAACGAAATTTCAAGGTTGAACTTGCTGCGATCTTTCGTTTTTGAGTTATGTGATCGCATACATACTTATATAAATATTTTACGCACACATACATTCCCACATAACACCTACATACACACACACACATAAAGATTAATTTTTCTGCGAAAATTCAATTACTGTTTTCAATTTTTTCTGTTTTTTTTTTTTTTTTTTTAATTTTTATGTAATTGCTTTCGTCCAAGGAAGATTTACGTCCAGGAAGGAAGTGAAGCCCCATATTTTTAAGCCTAATGGAGACGTTGCATTCCTGGTTGAAGAATTTTGTCCGAAAAATTGCATAAGTTACGTCAGAAGCTGTGATGGTAACTGAGAATTTTGCAATTTTTGCAATATTGTGTAATACTCTCTCATTCTCTCTGTTTGTGTCGTCTCTTCTTTTCTCACTCTCATATTGTCTCTCTCTCTCTCACCAACTCACAAGCAGGCTATTCGCTGAAAACCCTTTTTTCATTTTCGGGGGTATCTTGAAACGTTCTTTTTCCGAAGAAAACTCAATTTCGAAAGCTTGATTGCAAACAGAATTCAGAAAAAGTAAAAATCAGTCTTCCAAAGTTGAGCCCGTTTTTTAAAGAAAAATTGCGAAACCTAACGAAAAACGAAAAAGGAAAAAAAAATAATTTTAAAATCATATTTTTTTGGTTAACAAATGTTTTACCCTGACTTTAGTTTCCGATTGATAAAATCATTTCGGTAAATTCTGTAATATAAATGATCTACTTGTTGTGGTGGTTGGTTCCGCAGAGCTGGAAAGCATCAGAGACATTTTCCGTGGTAGCCTGCTTCATTTTGTGGTCATCGACCGGTTTCGGGCGTTCGCCCATCTTCAGGATGCGTTTTTCAGACAGTGTGCCAACACAGACTCGTACAGAGACTTAGTTTCACATTAACATATAGTTAATCATATAGTAGTGCTATATCAATCTACTAGTAAAGTGTGTTTCAGTGAGGAGTGCTATATCAATCTACTTGTGAAGTGTGTCTTAGTGAGTTTTAAAATTGATTACAGGTATAACAATCTACCTGTAAAGTCTGTCCCAATGAGGACTGCTATATCAATTACTTGTAAAATGTGTCTCAGTGAGTAGTGCTATATAAATCTACTTGTAAAGTGTGTCTCAGTGCAGTAGTGCTATATCAATATACTTGTAAAGTGTGTCAAAGTGGGTAGTGCTATATCAATCTACTTGTAAAATGTGTCTCAATGAATAGTGATTTATCAATCTACTTGTAAAATGTGTCTCAGTGAGTAGTGCTATATCAATCTACTAGTAACGTGTGTTTCAGTGAGGAGTGCTATCTCAATCTACTTGTGAAGTGTGTCTTAGTGAGTAGTGTATAACAATCTACCTGTGAAGTCTGTCTCAGTGAGAACTGCTATATCAATTACTTGTAAAGTGTGAGTGAGTAGTGCTATATCAATCTACTTGTAAAGTGTATCTCAGTGCAGTAGTGCTATATTAATCCACTAGTAAGGTGTGTTTCAGTGAGGAGTGCTATCTCAATCTACTTGTGAAGTGTGTCTTAGTGAGTAGTGTATAACAATCTACCTGTAAAGTCTGTCCCAGTGAGAACTGCTATATCAAATACTTGTAAAGTGTGTCTCAGTGAGTAGTGCTATATCAATCTACTTGTAAAGTCTGTCTCAGTGAGTAGTGTTATGTCAATCTACTTATAAATTGTGTCTCAGTGAGGAGTGCTATATCAATCTACTTGTGAAGTGTGTTTTAGTGAGTAGTGCTATATCAATCTACTTGTAAAATGTGTCTCAATGAGTAGTGCTATATCAATCTACTTGTAAAGTCTGTCTCATTGAGTAGTGTTATGTCAATCTACTTATAAATTGTGTCTCAGTGAATAGTGCTATTTCAATCTGCTTGTAAAGTGTGTCTCAGTGAGTAGTGCTATTTCAATCTGCTTGTAAAGTATGTCTCAGTGAGTAGTGCTATATCAATCTACTTGTAAAATGTGTCTCAATGAGTAGTGCTATGTCAAGTAGTTGAGTGTTAACTTTGTCTTCATGGGAGTTCAACCCATTGGCATTTCAAAGTGCGATGGTTAGTTAGGATTGGGTAAGCAGAGGAAGGAGCTGAGTTATTACGGTATTTCGTAAGTTGACAACAGAACTAAGGAGGGATCCGAATTTTTGAAAAAATGAATTTAATATCGCTGTTATATAGGTTGGATGGTTGTTACTGAATACGAAATGATATCTAAGTATGAACTTCGGGATATCAAGTATGAACTTCCAGCGATTTTTCATGTTTAAGATATTGGGTTTACGCACACACCCACGTGCAGATAATTCGCTAACTTTTTTTTTTTTTTTTTAATCAGAAGACCCAGTAACATTTATTTCGGAGAAAAATTAATTTTGAAAATTTGAAAAGATCATAAAGTTGTATTTCTTAAAGAGTAAGAGAAAGTAAAAAATTTATTTCAAATAGTTATTACTTAATCATTTCATTTAACCTTTAAATGGTTATTTCGTCAAATAATGATATACTCTTCACTCAGGTATAAATCATAGTAATCAATTTTAAAAGTTTAAAAAAAAAAAAATAATAAACCACTCTTCACCATATATTATTTGCAAATAATCAATTTTAAACCAATTCATAACCTTGGCCTGTTTAGGTAATTTTTTTTTTTTTTTTTTTTTTAGATTACTTTTTCAACCTGAAGAAGTTACTTTACATCCAGGTAAGAAATACAGGTAGATTTTTTCATGACTTAATTATGTTTGCTTCCTTATAATACGTTTTAATTTGTGAACAAATTTATTTTGATATGGTGTCAAAATAATTTTTTACATCTCTTACTCCTAGTGAGTTGCCATATCATTGCTTGGGTCGATATCGTGTCAAATTTCCAAAATTGAGTAATCATCGGAAATACATGTTTTGAGAGGGAGACAAAAAATGTTCAGGGGTGAGGTCAGTGTGTTTGTGAACAAAATATCTCAAAACTGAAATATCGCTCGAAGTTCAAATTTGGTATTCCATTTAAGTATTAACACCGCATCTGACATGAAGGTTTCGGACACGTTACTGAATTCATTTTTCTTTTTTTTTTTTCAGTTTTCGCGTTTATCTTTAAACTTCGTATATTATCTACATACAATCTCAATATTTTTCGTGGGAAATGCTATCATGGAAAAAGTCTCTGATGCTTTTCAGCTCTGCGGAACCAACCACAACAAATTAACTTTTTGCAGGCACCATTTACATAATAACATTCAAGTGTGGAACCTTATAGATGAATCATAATGGAAATAAAGTCTTTTTTAATAACAGACAAGCAGCATAAAAAAATCTGGTGTGAAACACTCACACAACTTTCTCTTACTCCTGTTCTCAAAATTATAATTGACAAATGTTATAGTTTGTATACCAAATATAAGGAAATTCGTCGAAAACTGAAAAAGCTGTTCAGTATAAGCGCACTTCCGGCTTACAATATTCTTAAAACTTGGAATTTTGGCCATCTGTTTATTTCTAATTAATTTTGTTTGGATGATAGAATTGTATAATCAACTATGAAACTACTTTAGGGGAAGCTGCAACCACCCACCCCTCCCCTAAAACTGCCCTTACATGAATTTTTACAGAGAAATGTTTAAAATAAAAGTTATAGATCTCTGTATGTTTAGTTTATATAAGAAGTTTCAATAAAATCGTAGGAGCCATTTTTGAAATAATCGCGAAAAAGTGAAAAAATCATTTAGTAAAGTGGTAATGTAAACACACTTCTGGTTATCTGATTTTTTTCAAACTCGGAATTTCAACAACATGATATTGTCAAATAATTCTAATTAACATTATTTAGATGACAGAATTGTCTAATAAACTGAAATAGCAGTTAAGGTGAAAACCTAACCCCACCCCTCTCCCAGAAGGGCCCTTAAATGAATTTTCCTGGAGAAATGTTTCAAATAAAAGTTGTAGCTCTTTGTATGTGTAGTTAATATTACTAGTTTTAAGAAAATCGTCGGAGCCATTTTTGAGAAAATCGCAAAAACGTAAAAAAAACAACTTGTAAAGTGGTACTTCCGGTTGAGGAATATTGACACATAACGCACCGTCAGATCCCACGGTGATACCTAAACGTAATATCAAGTTTGAACTTTTTACGATTTTTGGTTTTTGAGCTATGCAGTTTACATACATAATACACACACACACACACACACACACACACAGTCACACCCACAGACCATTTGCTAAAAACCACTTTTTTGGACTGCAGGGTGACCTCAAAACGGGATATTTCCGGTGAAATCGCCAATATCTACAATTGAACACGATTACAATACTTCCTCTTACTAGGAGTAAGAGAAAGTAAACTACTACCATGGCACTACAGTCCAAAATGGACCAGGGCCTCATTAACAATTTTCTGCCATTCGGCTCTGTCAGCCGCTTCTCTTCTCCATATTCTTACACCCAATGCGGAGAGGTCTTCCTGGACATCGTCGAGCCATCTCTTACGAGGTCTACCCTTCTTTCTTGCACCTCCTGGATTCCCATACAGGAGTCTTTTCGGAAGGCGCTCTTCTTCCATCCTCTCGACATGACCCAGCCATCTCAAACGAGCTTGCTTTACACTGGCCACTATGTTTTCGTTTTTATACAGCTCGTACAATTCCGCATTGGTTCTGGAGCGCCACTGTCCCTCCACTATCTTGGCCCCAAACAACTTTCTCAGAACTTTGCGTTCCCACACCCCTAGCGCATTCTCAGATGACTTAGTTAATACCCAGGTTTCACACGCCTATGTAACTACCGGCTTTATGGTCGTTTTATATAATGTTATTTTGGCATCCCGTGACAACACCTTAAAGCGGAGAGCTTTAGACAGAGCAAATAAGCACCTGTTGCCTGCAGCAATCCTAGCCTTTATTGCTTCTTCTATTTTATTTTTATGTGTCACGACTGCTCCCAAATACTTAAAACAGTCTGTTCCTGGAAAGACGTGTCCCAACAGTTGAAGGCTAGCTGGATTTCTTGCTTGGTTTCTCGAAGTCTTCCTGTACTTTGTTTTCTTTTCGTTCATAAACAAACCAAGCTTTTTTGACGAATTCTCAAATTCTTCGAGTATACCAGCTAATGATCCTACAGTACGTCCTATTAGCAACACATCATCCGCATACGCAAAGTGCTGGGTCATTCTATTATAGATGTGCCCTCCGGGGTTGGTTCTCACAGCTCTTATAGCAAACTCCAAAGCCAGGTTGAATAATATGGGTGATACTGGATCACCCTGCCTGAGGCCGCAGGCTACTCTAAACTGTTCTGACAGGGAATTCTGAATCTTAACCCTACAGTTAGTATCATTCAAGCTAACCTTTATCAACCTGACTAACTTGTCAGGAATTCCCAAACTAGAGAAAGTAAAAATTGATTGTAATAATTATTTCTGTTTTACAATATTTCTAAATTGACTTTTAATTTTTTTCTGCCTATATCATAAAATTCTTTTAATGTGCTTATATAAGTATGCATATTATGTTGATATGTATTACATATGTATTTATGTTGTGTTCGCATCGTTCTAAACAAAATTAGGCTTCATATGCTGAATATTTTCCTTATGTGATATTGTAGACTTTGATGTGGACCTAATGAAGCTGGATCTAGAATAACAGGTTAGCAAATTTTAGTAGCGATAGACAATGCGAGATGTTGGGTGTATACTTGTGGAGAAAATATCTCCAAAAAATGAAACCTCACAGCAACCTTAAATTTGGTATTCCATTTAGGCACTACTACCACATCTGATACGAAAGTTTCGCGCAAAATCCATCAACCGGAAGTGCAATTTAATTGAATGTGTTTTGATTTTTTTTCAGTTTTCGCGATTTTTCTCGAAACCGGTTCAAATAATTTTCTACAAACTTCCTATACTTCCTACACACATTAATACCTATTACTTGTTCGCGGGAAATTTTTTTTTTTTTTTGGCGAGTTTCTTGGGGGGGGGTGCAGTAGAGTTAAGGTTTTCTTCAAAGTATCACTTCAGTAAAATGTATGGTTCTTCCATCTGAATAATTGTAGGGGTTTTAGTGAACCAGTGAACCCCCACCACTCATCCACTCTAGCGGAGAGAAACAGCCCCTCTCTTCACAGAGAGGAGAGGCTCGGCTAATGTATATATATATGAGAGAGAGACAGTCAGGAGGATTCTGTTCAATTCAGTCTTACACATCAGACATCATTCTGTTGATTCACACTTCGTACATATCGTTTTAGCCACGTCAGTCTGTCAGTTCAGTTCAGTAATAAATTCTAAAGTGTGAAGTCCCTGGCAGTCAGTTATATATATATACATATATGAATTATATATCTTAAACCAATCTTAAGATGTTTATCTATCATCATCAACAACCAACATCTCCTTACAATACCCTTACAATAATATTAATTTACATTAGAAAATATGCTAGTATACCAAATTAGAACAAAAATTGGTTAACCTGAATTTCGATTTTACAAAATAGGTTTATGAGCTTTTTAAAATTTTTTCAAGGAATCGGAGACTTTAAGATTCAAATGTTATTAACCTATTTACAATGTAATCATACTCTACTTTTCTCGGTTTATAGGTTGGCACTTGTCGTCTCCCCCTCCCACCAAACCTGTATATTTTTTATGTTTGGCCATATGATCAAAATTTGAAATTTCAAGAAATTTTGTCAAAGTTTATAAAACTGAATTAAGAGGAGTAAGAGAGAAATATGTATATGTGTTTAATCGTCTTTCTTTAACTTTCTCCTTACTCCTAGTAAAGAGGAAGTATTGTAATTGAGTCAATTTTTTTCTATATCGAGTTTTCACCGGAAATATCCGTTTTGAGGTCACCTAAGTCCAAAAAAGTGGTTTTTTAGCAAATGGTCTGTGTGTATGTATGTATGTGAACAGCAAAAATGAAAAACCATAGAAAGTTGAAACTTGATATTCTGTTTAGGTACCAACATGAAATCTGACAGTACGTTATCTGTCAATATTAATTTAACAGTTAGTTTTTTTTTACTTTTTTGCGATTTTCTCAAAAATCACTCCGACGATTTTCGTTGAAACTTGTTATATCAACTACATATTTAAAGTATTATAACTTTTATTTGAAACAATTCTCCGGGAAAATTCATTTAAGGGCAATTCTTGGGGAGTGGTGGGGTTAGGTTTTCATTTTAACCGCTATTTCAGTTTATTAGACAATTCTGTCATCTAAATAATTTTTAATTAGAATTAAATATATGTTGTTGAAATTCCAAGTTTGAAAAAAATCGGATAACCGGAAATGCGTTTACTTTACCACTTTACTAAATGATTTTTTTTTCACTTTTTCGCACTTTTCTCAAAAATAGCTTGGACGACTTTCTTGAAACTTCCTATATAAACTGAACATACAATGATATTTAAATCATTTCTCTGGGAAAAATTCTTTTAAGGGTACTTTTGGGGGAGGGGACGGGTTATGTTTTTCTTTAAAGTGCTATCATAGTTGATTATACAATTCTATCATCCAAAGAAAATTAATTAGCAATAAATAGATGGCTAAAAAAAATTCCGAGTTCGAAGGAAATCAGTAAACCGGAAGTGCGCTTTTACTGGACAGTTTTTTTTTCAGTTTTTGACGAATTTCATTAAATTTGGTACACAACCTATGAAATTTGTTAATTATAATTTCGAGAATTGGAGTAAGAGAAAGTTGTGTGAGTGTTTCACACCATATTTTTTTCTTTCAAATTAATGTTTAAACATTACATAAAATTACGATTTTATTTTCTACATAATGATCTGAAAGAAATTATTTGAACTGTATAATATGGGTTAGTGTACAGTAATGCTGGTATTAGATTATTGTTTGTGTTGGTAAAGAATGTAATGGCTACAGGCAATGTGGTATTATTGTGCGGCGTTGCAGCTAGCCTAACCTGATATATAGAACCTTCCACTCTGTGAATTCCTCCATCTCATTCTGTACTAAGCCATTCAATCTAGACTATACCTAAACTAAAAGTGTTATGTACTGAGAAAGAGTGTTTTAATAGACTTCCTAGAATGTATCTCGGCCAGTCCTAAGCATTCTTAACTTCTTAAACTCCCTCGCAATAGACACAAAGACCTAATTATCTATTGCATGTGGACACTACGATACTATTTTACTGGAATTATAGTATATATATTTTCTTTTATTATGCTTTCTTTAAGTGTCACCTTATTTTTCCTTTTTTTCCTTATTACTTTAAGAGGAAGTGATGCTATCTTCTCAAATTTTTAGAAATTGAGTTTTTATGAACTTTTAGGCATCTGTAAAGTATTCGCACAACTTTTACTCCGGATAAAATTTAATTTTGCTGAAACAAATGCGAGCAAACAATGGTGATGGAAATATATTCTTACTTAATGTGCAAGTATAATTTTTACTTTCACTCACTCCTAGTAACGGAAATATCCGTTTTGAGTTCCCCTGAGTCCAAAAAAGTGGTTTTTAGCAAATAGTCTGTGTGTATGTGAACAGCACAGTTCAAAAACGAAAAACCGTAGAAAGTTGAAATTTGATATTCCGTTTAGGTATCACCATGGCATCTGACAGTGGGTCATCTGTCAAAATTCCTTAACCGGACGTACCACTTTACAATTTTTTTTTTTTTACTTTTTTGCGATTTTCTCAAAAATGGTTCCGACGATTTTCTTTAAACTTGTTTTATCAACTACACATACAAAGAGCTACAACTTTTTTTTTATAACATTTCTCTGGAAAAATTCATTTAAGGGCAGTAGTAGATAGGATTGACGGGTTCTAGGCCACTTTTTTTGCACAAGATGGCGGCCGTCCCCCTCTCCCACCACAGTCACATTACCCCTCTCCCACCAAATGACCCCCCTCCCCTCCCCCAACCTATTCCCAACTTTTCCCCCACCCCTCCCCCTCCCCTTTTCCTGTAGGCGAAGAAATAATAAAAATTAATTTTTTTTTTTGCTGAGGTCAGCAAAAGCGATCTCACAACCTTCGTCATCCAAGTCCATCACTTACACCACTCAGCTATAGTGGTAACTTGGCAATAGTAGTTTTCTTTAGATCCTTATACCTCACCCCACATACTTCTCCCTCATCTCTCTCATATCTCTCTCACTCACTCTCTCTCTCTCTATAGATATATATATAAAATATATACACAGAGACTTAAAGAGAGGCTCTGCCCCACGTACCCCAGGCCAGGGTTCATTAACCTGTATTTTTCCATTCATACAAAAGTTCATTAACCTCTATGTATGCACAATGTTTGCAATATAATTTCTAATTAAAAGTATTTTTCCATTCGTACAAAAGTCTTATTCTTTAAGATAAAAATCTATTTATCGATAAGTATATTGATAACACCTATCGAATCCAGTATATGATTATTATCGATTTTATGAGTCACTCACTTAATAAATTCTGTAAGTTTTTTTTTTTCGTTAGATCTGTACTTTGACGATGCAATTGAATGCCCTAAGATTTTTAGCACATTTTAAATTCTTATGAAATAAACACACAAAAAAATTATTCCATCAAATATATATTGATAACACATATTGAATCCAGTGTATTGATTATTATCGATTTTGTATGAGGCAGTCACTTCTGTAGGTTTTTTTTTGGGTAAAACATTTTTAAAAAGTTAGAAAGCGTATTTAAGATAAATCTATTTATCGATCAATTATATATCGATCGCTTCCCAGTATATATTGATTATTATTGATTTTTAAGTTAATAATATGTTTTATCGAACTAATTGTTTATGCAATTAAAGAAAGGAAAAAACTAGTGATTTAATAACTGGTGTATCTCAATTTACATACCAAATTCCGCATATTTAATCACTAGACAGATACTTAGTTTTTTTAGTAAACAGATGAGTTTTTTTTTGGTAAACAATAAACTAAAACTTAATCTATGGTTCCTTCTTATAAACCATACTTATCTATTTTTATCGATCAAGTATATTGGACATTTAATACAGTATATTGATTTATGAGTCACTTACCTGTGTAAGGTTTTTGGTAAGCAATTACAATTTAATTTCCATTTTCCTTCTTTAAGAAAAATCTATTTAGCCTATTATACAAAACACACCGAGGACAGCCGAACTACAGAGCCGATAATAACCGAACAGTCCTTATTGTTTTTTTTAAAAAAAAACATTACACAATCATTTGTAATTAAGTTGTCCAAGTTTTCTAATAATAACCACAGTCCAAATCGTTCGTTAGTAGGTTTTACTTTTCTTCCATAGAGCTGAGAAACACTTAACACTTTGTGCGAGCCCATGTTGTCTCTGCCGATGACCGATTAACACTTAATTACAAAGGACTCCACTATGAGTTAAATCTCCACTTTCCTTTTTAAGATAATTTTTTTTTTGTTTATCGATCAACTATATTTATAGAATCTAATATATCGTTTTCTTTTTGGTACTGCTTAAAGTCGTTGGATCTGTTATCTAACGCAATGTACGACGAAATAGTTAATAATATGTTTTGTCGAACTAATTGTTTATGCAATTAAAGAAAGGGGGAAAGAAAAAAAAAGGTAGTGTTTAACCAGAGATTTAATAACTGTTGTATCTCAATTTACGTATCAAATTCCACATATTTAATCACTTTTCTAATCTAAAACGTACTCAATTTACACACATATTTCCGTCAATTCTTGCAAAGAAGAGATGTATGTTTTCGGTTAGAAATGTAGAAAGTGCCTATCTTACAAATTTACATGTAAGAAATAAAAGTAAGAAAAGCGATTTATGCGTACATATTAAAACTAGTAATTTAAATGGAACTTATATATTTTTAAACACTTTTTATTAGAGCAAAAGTAATTTTCTCTAGAGATAACTACTGTAAGTTTGCAGTTAAATTGTAAAAGTCGAAAGTGCGTATCTTAGAGCTTAACATGTAAGAATTGCAAAAAAGCAAGAATTGCGGTATATACGCATTTATTAAAACTAGTATTTAACTGGAATTTATATGTTATACATGTTTAAACACTTCTTATTTGAGCAAAAGTAATTTCTCTCAAGAGATAGTTTGCGGAGTTTCGCAGTAATATCTTACTACAGTAGTATTTTTCTGTAGTCTTTTTACAGGAGTAAGTCTAATTCCACCACAGTGGAAAGCTGATCCTACACAGATAATGTAATTTCCAAAAAAAAAAAAAATCTTCTATCGAATTAATTGTTTTTACAATTAAACAAATTACTTAAAGAAAGGAAAACTTAGTGGAACCAGTAGTCTTTTTATCTCAATTTAGGTGCAAAATTCCCCTACATTTTTGCAATCTAAGAAGCACTCAATTTACGTACTTAACTCCCCCAAAATAGTGATCAGTTTCCAATTTAACTGGTAAATGAATTATTCTATATTTTTGTAATCTAATAAGTATTCAATTTACATATATAATTCCAATAGAGAATTTAATAAATTAATGGGATTTACACCATACCTAGATAGAAGTAACTTCCTTAGTGAGTAACAGATTGATATTCGCTCCTAGAGTTATGGATGTGCAAATGACTAATGATTAGACAGTAGAGAATGTATTGTGTTAAATGTCTTTGGTCAGGTCAAAATGTAAAATCACTGCACAAAGCAAAGTTCGACTACAATTAAATCTGTCGAATAACCAAGAAAAACAAAGATATACAAAAGAATATATTGCACTAAAACATTCGTAAGTTATCGTATTGTGAATTGGAATAACAGTTTTGCTAGTAATTTCCAAGTTCTTCCTCAACCTTTCTAAATATGTAACAACTTCTTCTGCCATCTTACATTCTTAAACAGGCATAGAATATTATGCGCTAAAAAACATGTTACTTTTTAATAAAAGAATATTGGAACAAGTTAACCATTATAAGTTTCTAATCTGGGGAAATGATTGCATTATATCCAAATTCGAAATCTTCTGTTTTGTAGCCATTGTCTAATGTCTATTAGTCCAAGAAAAACACACAGATATACATTAGAATATAAACATATATTGCACTAAAACATTCTTAAGTTATCGCATGGCAATTATTGTGGATTGCAATAACAGTTTTGCTAGTAATTTCCAAGTTCTTTCCTCAACCTTTCTAAACATGTAACAGCTAAGAAATAAGTTTTTAATCTGGGGAAATTATATCCGAGTTCGAAATCTTCTGTTTTGTAGCCATTGTCTAAAGTCTATTAGTCCAAGAAAAACACAGATATACAATAGAATATAAACATATATTGCACTAAAACATTCTTAAGTTATCGCATGGCAATTATTGTGGATTGCAATAACAGTTTTGCTAGTAATTTCCAAGTTCTTTCCTCAACCTTTCTAAACATGTAACAACTAAGAAATAAGTTTCTAATCTGGGGAACTTATATCCAAGTTCGAAATCTTTGTTTTGTACCCATTGTCTAACGTCTATTAGTCCAAGAAAAACACAGATATACAATAGAATATAACATATATTGCACTAAAAACAGTCTTAAGTTATCGCATGGTAATTATTGTGGATTGGAATCAGCTTTCCTCAACCTTTTTAAACATGTAAACAACTTGTTCTACTGTCTTACATTCTTAAACAGGCATAGGCAATTATGCCCTAAACAATATGTTACTTTTTAATCGAAGAATATAGGAACAAGTTAAACCAATGTTTGCATAGTATAGGAAATGGGAAATGATTGCATTATATCCAAATTCGAAATCTTCTGTTGGAATTTAGACATTTCTACCAACACTAACGTCTATTAGTCCAAGTACAACACAGATATACACAGAATATAATACAGTATATTGCCCTAAAACAGTCTTAAGTTATCGCTTGGCAATTATTGTGGATTGCAATAACAGTTTTGCTAGTAATTTCCAAGTTCTTTCCTCAACCTTTCTAAACATGTATCCCTACAACTTGTTCTACTGTCTTAAATTGTTAAAACAGGCATACTGATATTATGCACTAAAAAATATGTTACTTTTTAATCGAAGAATATTGGAACAAGTTAAACCAATGTTTGCATAGTATAGGAAATGGGAAAATGATTGCATTATATCCAAATTCGAAATCTTCTGTTTGGAATTTAGACATTTCTACCAACACTAACGTCTATTAGTCCAAGAACAACACAGATATACACAGAATATAATACAGTATATTGCCCTAAAACAGTCTTAAGTTATCGCTTGGCAATTATTGTGGATTGCAATAACAGTTTTTAAACAAACAAAAAATACTGCAAACATACAAGTGTCTGGTCCCCAAACTTGTTGTAATTGGTACCGATTAGAAATATAAATATATTCTATAGTCATTTGGAAGAAATTAGTCAAAATATTCCCAAAAAAAAAAAAAATCATTATTAGTTCTGTTTAATGTTTTAACTTGTTTTTATTAGACGGAAATTATAACACAGAAGTATTTTTGCTTAGTCAGATCGCATTCCTACACCTTCTTACGAGCCCTGGCACACACACACACACACATACGCGCACGCGCGCACTACATGCTGTTAAGTGAATAATTGACAGAAAAAAAAAAAAATACATGTTTTTCTATTTTTGCAATACAAAAGAAAGGAAATAATTGCAACCATTAAAAGTAAAAATTGATCACCGTTTTCTCTATTATTTTTCTCTCATAATACATAGATGTGTACGCTTCTATTATAAATAACACAAACATAATATTTTGTTTAATTACAAAATCCATACCTTTTTTTATAATCTTGGTAATAGTATACATAATTTACACACACCCACACACACACAACACAAATCTTTTTATGTCTACTGGCAGAGTATGTTTTAACTTATCTAAATTGTCAAAATTTATAGTCAAAATCTAAAGCTAAGTCTTGCATTTCTCGTACTAACCAGCAATGTCTATTTCTATAAGGAACTAGTTTAAGGCCTACCAAAATTACTGCTTCTAACCGGTTGCACTCAGAAACTTTAACACGACCTCTTATTTCTTTATCGTTCTCCTGTTGTGTTGAAAGCGGTACCTTGTATATTTTTCCTTTGCAAAATTCCATCTTCTCTTATTTGGCAAACGAGTGTCCATTGTAACTTGTTACACCAGTAAATGTTAAAAATGGTTTCTCTCGGTAGGTGAGGAAATTATATCCAACCCATTTTTCGGTATTATAATGTAACCATTTTCTTTATTACAATAGGCACTATTTTTTTTTTTTTTGTTTTTGTTTTTGTGGTACCCTTTTAGTTCTTGCACTCTTCTTTTTCTGCATATATAAAAGTTCTTTTGTTGTTTACGGTAAACACCAGTTGTGTGCAAAGTTTTGCAATGTGGTTTAATATTTTTAAATTCTGTCAACTCGTTTTACACCAGTTGCTTGTATTCCTCTTTCTGTAGTTTTTTCTGTATATAGTCTATCTTCCTTCTTTTTAAATCCCCCTAGTTCTAAGTGTCGTTTCTTTACCCATACATGGGAGTTCTATTTCTTTTACTGTATATGGCAATAGCCTACCGGCTCTCTTCCGTAAGACATGGTACCAATCCTGTCTTTTCGATATCTATGGTATGGTATAAAACAGTGTTCCAGTGTTTTGAGAAATACGCATTTAATGTAACTTTTTTGCACAACTAAGTGTCGTTTCTTTGCATATGGTACATACATTAGAGGTGGGAGTTCTATTTCTTTTACTGTATATGGCAATAGCGTGTTGGTTATGTTAGCTCTCTTCCGATAAGACATGAAAAAAAAATTACATTATTGGTAGAGACCAATCCTGTCTTTTCGATATCTACTCTTCCTGGTATGGTAGAAAAAAGTGTTCCAGTTTTTGAGAAATACGTTTCCCCAACGTTTTTAATGTAACATTTTTGCGCAATCTGTACAATATCTTTGTTTACACAATCTTTTACAATATAATATATAATTAATTGGTAGAGAGTTAAAACGAAATGTCGAAACAACATAATTTATCATTTTTTTTTTTCTCTCTGTTCTTGGTATTTTCCGGTAGGTTTAACTGTATACCATTCAACTTTCGTGTGTTCTTATTCGCCCAATATACATACTGTAACAAATTATTAAATACAAGGCAACAACTGTTCTGTAAAGTGTCTGTTAGCCTTGTCCACATCTTTTGCAAATAAAACAGAATACATTGGAGCTTGACGGAAATAACGTTTACTACTTTCCAATAGGGATAAACAGTCTTCCAGAGGGTTGTACATATCGTCGGTTGCTTTGTAATAATTTTCCAATACACTAGTTATAAATTGTAGCTTCTAGTCTTGTAATACCATGTTCTTTGGTAGAAGTAGACGAAAATGTTTCTTTTAATCTTGTATCCGAACAATTTACAAAATCTGTAATATAATTGCCGATTTTCTTATTAACACCCTGACTTGTTATTTTGGCAAATAAACTTATTGCATATTTTAACTGTTGCGTTAGAAGTTAACCAAGTTAAACAGTTCTTACCAACTGTTTTATCGTTATCCACAAATTACATTACACTCGTTCTTATACTCTCCTTGGTAGCAAAAGTTAAAGTTATTGGTTAAATAACTACCCTTTTCTGTTTTATTAAATATTCCAGCAAAGTCCTGTGTTATATCCAAATCCATTAGGTAGTAATCTTCCTCTTTTAGTCGGTTTAAATAATTCTTGCAATTTTTTCAGCTGATTCTCCAATTTTACATCTGACAACTCGACTTTGTATGGTATACATACTGGGTTGTTATATTTGTTTTTTTTTTTTCCTTCTAATTTCCTTCTAAACAATTAGGTTTTTTCCATCTCCATAGCAGTCTTCCAAAGCACATATTTTAACAAGCATTATATTGTCGCAAAACGGGTCTGTATCTTCCATAGAGCTGAGAAACACTTAACACTTTGTGAGAGCCCATGTTGTCTCTGCCGACGAATAAGGACTGGTCGACCATTTTCGGCTCTGTAGTTCGGCTGTCCTCGGGGTGTTTTTTGTGTAATAAGTTTAGGTTTACACGTAGACAAAATTAGGCAAAGGTTTGGTTTTGGTAAGGTACGCAAAATAAAGATTTAGCCGCAACCGAAAAATGTACCCCAGTTTACCAGTCTTGTAATTGTTTACCAGTCCCCTATAAAATGTACAGGGATTGTACATTTTTCGGTTGCGGCTAAATCTTTATTTTGCGTACCTTACCAAAACCAAACCTTTGCCTAATTTTGTCTACGTGTAAACCTAAACCTATTACACAAAACACCCCGAGGACAGCCGAACTACAGGGCCGAAAATGGTCGACCAGTCCTTATTCGTCGGCAGAGACAACATGGGCTCTCACAAAGTGTTAAGTGTTTCTCAGCTCTATGGAAGATACAGACCCGTTTTGCGACAATATAATGCTTGTTAAAATATGTGCTTTGGAAGACTGCTATGGAGATGGAAAAACCTAATTGTTTAGAAGGAAATTAGAAGGAAAAAAAAAAAAACAAATATAACAACCCAGTATGTATACCATACAAAGTCGAGTTGTCAGATGTAAAATTGGAGAATCAGCTGAAAAAATTGCAAGAATTATTTAAACCGACTA
>JAAEAF010007135.1:0-50830 GCA_011037195.1 Triatoma infestans
CACACACACACACACACACCATTTGCTAAAAACCAATTTTTGGACTCAGGGGACCTCAAAACGGATATTTCGGTGAAAACTCGATATCGAAAATTTGACACGATTACAATACTTCCTCTTACTTAGGAGTAAGAGAAAGTAAAAACTATTCAGTAAATAAGTACTTCCGGTCAACCGAGTGTTTTCAAACTCAGAATTTTAGCAAAAAAATCATTAATTTTAATTAATATTATGTAGATAAAGCATTCGTATATCTAAATTAGCACTTTATAGGAAAACAAATCCCCTCCCCCACAAACCAAAAGCCGACTTAAATGAATTTTTCTCAGAGAAATGTTTCAATTCAAAGTTATAGTTCTTAAAACGTATACTTGATACTACAAGTTTAAAGAAAACCGTTACAGTTATTTTTCGTGAAGATCGCAAAAAAACAAAAATTGAAAAATATATTCACTATAGTGGTAGCGGCAACTTAGTTGTGAAACCTGTGGGCGGAGTTACATGACGTCACAACTACTAGAAAGCTATGTTACAGGAGGAGCTTAACAGGGCGTTTAGATGTCACAACTCATATTATTACCCTCTCTACATTTTTTTGAACGATATCTGTGCAGTCTGTGATTTGTTCAGTGGCTTTAACTCTATACTTCATTAATTTCGGAAGCGGTGTTCATTGCAGTAGCCTTTTTTACTTTCTCCTACTCCTAGAAAGAGGAAGTATTGTAATCGTGTCAAATATTCGATACCGAGTTTTCACCGGAAATATCCGTTTTGAGGTCCCCTGAGTCCAAAAAAGTGGTTTTTAGCAAATGGTCTGTGTGTATGTGTGGTGTGTGTGTGTGTGTGTGTGTGTGTGTGTGTATGTATGTGAACAGCATGGTTCAAAAACGAAAAACCGTAGAATGTTCAAACTTGATATTCCGTTTAGATATCACCATGGAATCTGACGGTACGACAAAATTCCTCCACCGGAAGTATCACTTTACTAGTATTTTTTTTACTTTTTTGCGATTTTCTCAAAAATGACTCCAACGATTTTCTTGAAACTAGTTGCATCAACTACACATACAAAGAGCTACAACTTTTATTTGAAACATTTCCCCGGAAAAATGCATTTAAGGGGACTTTTGTGGGGGGGGGGTTACGGTTTCCTCTAAAGTGCTATTTCAGTTCATTAAAGAACTCTGTCATCTAAATAATGTTAATTAGAATTAGATTTGTTGTAGAAATTCCGAGTTTCAAAAAAATCTGATGTCCGGAAGTGCGTTTACTTTACCACTTTACTAAATGATTTTTTCACTTTTTCGCGACTTTCTCAAACATGGCTCCAACGATTTTCTTGAACCTTCGTAAATAAACTACGTATACAAAGATCTACAACTTTTATTTAAAACATTTCTCTGGGAAAATTAATTTAAGGGCATTTTTAGGGCGGGGGAGGGGTTATGTTTTTCTCTAAAGTGCTATCATAGTTCATTATACAATTCCATCATCCAAACCAAATTAATTAGAAATAAAGAGATGGACAAAATTCCGAGTTTCCAGCAAATAAGTTAACCGGAAGTGCGTTTTTACTGATCAGTTTTTCAGTTGTGACGAATTTCATTAAATTTGGTACCCTAGCTATAATATTTGTCAATTATAATTATGTGAACTGGAGTAAGAGAAAATTGTGTGAGTGTTTCAAACCAGATTTTTTTTTAAAAGTGTGACGCAAAATCCCTGTATTTATAGATTCTGGTAGGTTATTTCTTAAATCGCATAGTTCTTTCCACAAGCTGATGCAAGCGTAAAATGAAAGTAAAAGGGGTCCTAATAAAGAAACGTTTTGTAAACTAGTGTTTAGTAAAGTAACTTTTAGTAAAGTCTGTTGAGGATTAAGAGAAACAAAAACGCTCAGACTTTTGTTACATCCCAGTACATAGATAACTACTACATTCTAGTGACTACTCATAAATAATTCTACCTATGAACATCTATACCGGCCATTCCATATTTATGTTAGAGCATAAACAAAACAAAAAATCGAAATGTCTATAGAGAATTTGTGTCCATTTTAAAATTGTATTATTATTAGATTGTGGGTACAAAATTTCTTGAACTTCGACAATTGAAAGAACTATAAACCCGACTTTGGTCGAAAGAATACGAAATTAATCGAGTACAAAGGTTCAAAGTACAATATGGTGCTTGAAGGTTAGATACACTCTTATGTACTATAGCAATGTTTATCTACAAAAGATATTTCTTTCTATAAAATAAATTAATTCAAGCAAGAATAAATACAATCCCCCTCCCCACACCAAATTGTAAGTAAACGTGCAACCTTCCCAACATTATCTCACAAAAATTCAGTGCATTGAGACTGTATGTATAACGCCTCTAGCGCACTCATTTCCATGATACTTTTGGTCGGCCAATTAACTGTAGTATGAGAAAGTTGTGTGAGTGGTAGTTAAACAACAGATTTATTACGTAATAAATGGATTCAAAACATGTATTTTGATGAAACCTCACAATTTCCAAAAGTTCAGTCGATCGCCAGTCATACTTTTTTGTATTTTACATAATATAGAAAATATGAAATTTATCTTTTATTGCCAAGTTTTTTTTTTTTAATTTTTTAAAACATGAATTTCCGCTAACAATAATAATTTCATCACTAATATTTTATTGTAGTAAACTTAAATTAGTAAATACAAGTCATAATAAAAAATTACTTTGCGAAATTTATGAGTAGTAAATAAAGATCATGGAAAATTCCCTTACGATTGCAAGCCAAACGAGAATTCTCTTACATGGGTTGATGATGAAATTGTAGTGGGGATGAAGTTTTTGTTACACAGTAAAGTGGCCTGAGGGTGTTATCATAGTTTTGGGTGGGGGAAATGTGTTCTATGTATAGAAACATTGGAATTGGTGGGGGTGGTGAGTGTCAGTCAGTGTTTTAGTTGAAGTAAAGTGGGGGGTTGAATGTATCTAACTTGTGTGCCCGAATGAATGCGTGGTTCTGTACTAACGTCCGTCCGTCCATCCGTCTGTCTATCTCCTGATTATTATTATTATTATTTGCTTTTTTTTTCTTAAACTGTTTTAGTCATAGCGTAGAATTCATCTTTATATAGTGTGTTGTATGTTTGTATGTGTGTGAAGAAGTAGGAGGGAAAACAAAAGTTGCCGACCTGGGTCGTCCTGGTTGCATGAGAGTGTATGAGATAGCGTATACAGTATTTTACTAGTGTATGTGTATATGCCAGAATGTAAGAATGATTGATCAGGGACAGTGCCGGGATTACTGCTTCTAACTATACCTACAAGTTTATTTTGCCCCTTATTATCCAAATTGTAAAATCCGAAGCATTTTTTATTTATTTTTGTTTAATAATAAATCCATACAAAAGAACCGGCTTTCTTTTATTTATTTATTTTTTTTTGTAACTATTTTACATCGTTCATTTTCACTATACTTTCATGTTCTCTTGTGAACGAACACGCACTCTTTTAAGAAGACCTTCAAACTTTTTAACATTTTTTTTGTGGTCGCGCTTTGTCTCTTGTCTTACTACATATTCAGTCTTTCTATACTTTTATAGTGTTCGTAACGATTTCAAAAATCTTACATTTCTTTATTGTTATTGTTAATTTCCCATTTGAAACTAAATAAATAAATATATATTAAATTTAGGACTGAATATATTATTACTTTTAATAAAAATTTACTGTGCTTTATTTATCGATGATGTAGTGATATATATTTATGTAAATAGAGAGAGAGGGAGAGAGAGAGAGATTGAGAGCAAGAGAGAGTAAGCATATTTTCTCAGTTTAGTTTCCTCTTTTAATTATTTTGATATTCTATATTGTTAATTTCTGGCAATATGGTAGATTTTATTTTTCTCCAATAACCATCAAGTGTTTTAATTTTTCTTTTGTTACAATAAGGAGGACGTATTTTGAAATCCAGTCACACACTACTTCCTTACTTTGGTTTTAACCGGAAATGTATGTACTATAGAAAATTTGATATTCCGTTAAGATAATTATGACCATTTCTTGGTTAAAATGAATCCATTTTTCACTTTAAAGTGGGGTTATAATTAATTTTTTTTGTTTTGTTTTGCCTTTCCGACTTCCTCCCTACAATCTTTTTAAAAATAGAATCATATTTTTCATTGTGAAGGGGGCAATTAAATACGTTTCTAAGTATGAAGAAAAACTTTATTCATTGAAATTTATAGAATTGCTGTGAAAAGGAATATGAGTGCCTCTCATCAAATGTTTTCTTCATGAAATTTTGACCAGTAAAACAAAAAAAAAAAAAAAAAAAAAAAAAAAAGAACTGTTTATTTTGTGTTATATATTTCTTGGTTTAAAATTGAAGTAAGTTATTTAATTTAATCAATTCCAAAATAGGCTTCTTTGTGATAAAACCTCCTCCTCCTCCTCCTCAACTCTTACAGTCTTTTATTTTCTATTTTGTATTATTCTTTCTTAAATAAAATAAAAAAAAAGAACTTAAATTTTAAATAAAGGAAAAATTGCTTGCAATTTAATTAAAAATATAAATTCTTATAATCTTTCTTTCTTTCTTTTTATTTATTTATTATTATTATTATTATTACTTTCGAATCGAGTTTTTCTTTTTTTTTTATTAAACTTTTAAAATGTGTTGCATTTTTTTAGAAACCAAAATTTTATGTCAATTAAAATATTTAAATATAATAATTGAACTAATTCATTTTAGTTAATTAATAATATTTACTTGGAAATTTTAATTTTAACTGTTAACATTTTCATCTTATTGATAAGTGTTTGCTGATAAAAAAAAAAGTGTTTGTTTTTTCCCACCTAAAAATCATTAAAAAATTCAAATTTTTTTTTTTAATTACTTTTTTAATTTTTTTAATTACGAAAAATTGTATGGAATTTCCGGCCAATCTGCCAAAATTATTTACTTACTACTTTAATTTCTAATTTGATTTTTTTCACTATCAATAGTTTTGGTTTTAAAGCAAATACTCAAAAAAAATAAGGTTTATATTTTCAACATTTCAGAGATATTTTCAGAAACTGTTTAGGTATGAGGTAGGTTTAATAAAAAATTTTAACACGTCTTCTACCTCAACTTGACAGTTTTTAAAGATGGGACACTCTAATCCCTTAAGTTATTCCGAAATGTCGAAAATATAAACTTTTTCTTTGCCCGCTGCCAAACCATCTTTTTGGTTGTATATCATCCATTTAACTATACATTACTTGCTATATTTATTATATATTAACTATTAATTAATTTTATTATTTATTTATGGTATTTTATAGGTTTTTTTCATCCTTCTAAGAAATGGCCAAAAAAAATAAATAAATAAATAAACACGCAAATTTAATCAAGTTTTGGGCTACAGCAAAATGATCTTGAAAAATTGTTTGCGATCTGTTAATATGCAGATGTTTTTTTTGTAGCACAATGTGTATTTTTTTTTTTTTTTTTTTGTCATAGTGTCCCCGGATTGCTGCAATGCTGCGCAAGTTTAAAAAATAAATAAATAAATAAAATTGTCAATTTTATAACTGTATTAAGGTCAAAAGTGAAACTGGTTTATAGTACATTGTACCAGATTTATTTCATATTTACGTTTTGAGTTTTACTGATCACATACACACACACACATATGACACATAATTTCATACCAATAATATTTTTATTTATTTATTTATTTATTTTTTTTTTGGTACTCAAAGAATCTTAAAACATGTATTTCTGTTGAAAAAAAAAAAAATTTTAAAAAAATCTGCCCCTCCTCCAAAAAATAAATTAATAAATATTTCCCTTGAAACAGATGTAGGAGAAAGTAGAAAAAAAAAAAAAATATTAATAAGTGAAGAAATGTTCCCATTTTAGTGGGAGAAACAAGATCGCTGTTAGTTTCTATCAACACAAATAAAATTAACTGTAAGATATAATGATTGAAAAAAACGTTTTCTCATTTTTCTTAGACATTTCTTTTTCCAAAAAAAAAAGAAAATCACAAAAAGTTAATTTTTTTTTTATTGAATTACAGAATTATAATAATTTTTTTTTTCTTTTTTAAGCTTTATAATGTCAATCACATAAATTAAATGTAAAAAAAATCTGGTGTGAAACACTCACACAACTTTCTCTTACTCCTCTTCACAAAATTTTAATTGACAAAGGTTATGGTTTGTGTACTAAATATAACGAAATTCGTCGAAAACTGAAAAAACTGTTCAGTAAAAGCGCACTTCCGGTTTACTAACTTTCTTAGAACTTGGAAATTTGGTCATCTATTTATTTATAATTATTTCTGTTTGGATGATAGAATTGTATAATCAACTGTGATACCACTTTAGAGGAAGCTGTAACCCCCCCTCCCCTAAAAGTGCCCTTAAAAGAATTTTCCCAGATAAATTTTTTAGATAAAAGTTGTAGATCTTTGCATGTTTAGTTTATATAAGAAGTTTCAAAAAAATCATCGGAGCCATTTTCGAGGAAATTGCGAAAAAGTGAATAAATCATTTAGTAACGTGGTAAAGTAAACGTACTTCCGGTTATCCGATTTTTTCAAACTCGGAATTTCAACAACATATTTAATTCTAATTAACATTATTTAGATGACAGAATTGTCTAATAAACTGAAATAGCACTTTAGATGGAAATCTAACCCCACCCCTCCCCAAAAGTGCCCTTCAGTGCATTTTCTCGGAGAAATGTTTCAAATAAAAGTTGTAGCTCTTTGTATGTGTGGTTGATGTACTAAGTTTAAAGAAAATCGTCGGAGCCATTTTTGAGAAAATCGCAAAAAAGTAAAAAAAATCCAACTAGTAAAGTGGTACTTTTCGGTTGAGGAATTTTGACAGATAACGTAGTGTTAGTTCCCACGGTGATACCTAAACGGAATATCAAGTTTTAACTTTCTATGGTTTTTCGTTTTTGAGCTATGCTGTTCACATACATACATACACACACACACACACACACACAGACCATTTGCTAAAAACCACTTTTTTGGACTCAGGGGACCTCAAAACGGATATTTCCGGTGAAAACTCGATATCGAAAATTTGACACGATTACAATACTTCCTCTTACTAAGAGTAAGAGAAAGTAAAAAGTCATGTGAAGAAAAAACACGCCAAGTTAATTTTAACAATAATTTTATTTATATTTTATATTAAACCCACAGTTAGAATTCCAAATTGGAGTACACATTTACAAACAGTAATAATAATAATAATAATTTATTAATGTAGGTAAATGGTTCGACTGTTTTCGTAAATGTTCGGCACACATTCGTGTAGATATCATTTTTATCAAATAACCCCATCCATAAAACATTTTCAATGTTTGAATAAATAAAGACAAAAAAAAAAAACAGAAAAAAGAAAACCTAAATTAGGTCAAAATTTGATTGTAAACTTTCTCAACTATTGCAATAAAAAGAAACATGGTATGTGGTTGGGTGAATAATGGTTTACATTAACCATATCCTATGGTTATGTAAACCTGATAAAAAAATTTAGTAATTGTTAAAAGAGAAGAAACAAAGGAAGTGTGCAATCATTGCTTATTATGATAGACATTATATATATATATATATTATATATATAGAGAGAGAGAGAGAGAGAGAGAGAGAGAGTGAGAGAAACACTTGTTTCCTATATTATTATTTTATTAACTTTTTTTTATTAAATTATTCGGTAATGGTTTATGGTCTGTAAAGTAAGTTTTCAACTTCCAGTTTTCGAGAAAATTCCAAGATATTTAAAAAAACTTTTCTATAAAGTTATACAAAATCGGTTAACCGATTTTCTTCATATTTGGAATTAATTACGAAGATCATTTAATAATTTAAGGAGATAAATCGCTGTAGCTCAAAAACGATTTATTTAATCAAATACAAAACTATGGCTACTATTCAACATAGTCCCTCAGCAATATATTCACTTCTCCCTTTGTTTTTCTAATTTGTGTATATATTCCTCTGGCATAAAATTCTTTGGGTTGATCTTGAAGCCACTTCTTCATTTGATTGAAAATGTTTCCCACGTAGAGCCACATTAAGGGGTCCAAACAAATGAAGATCCGATGGGGCGTGGATGGGGCTGTAGGGGGGAAGTGGAAGGATCTCCCACCCCACTTTTTGAAATGTTTCTTGGGTTAACTGTGTCGTGTGTGGGCGCGCGTTATCATTAAGCAAGTATTCTTGTACTGCCGCTTATTCTGAATAATGTTATGGACAGTTCCAACTCTCGCGTGCACTTCTTCAGCTAACACTTCAACAGTAATACGCTTGTTGTCCTGAATTAACGCGTTAATAGGAGATTCGAGGAAGGAAGTTGCAATATCAACCGGTCGTTCACTTGATATTGGTTGCTCGTCACAGGTACACTTACACGGCCACTTTTAAACTGTTCTAGGGCCATTTGTAAACGTTCGAAAGGTTCAAACAATTATTTCCGTACATTTTCAACAATTCTTTCATGGATTTCATTACCTTTGATGCCCTCTACAACTAAAAATCTAATTACTCAGCATTGTTCTTCCGAGGTGCAATGCTCGAGCGGGCTCGCCATTGTTAACTGAAATACATTTGAGGTTATGCTTACCATAATACTCTCGAACAGCTGATGAGAAAATAAGTTCAAGGATGCCAACTTGACGCATTGAAACTATTGTACTGATTAAACAAACCATATTTGAGCTACAGCGATTTGTCTCCTTACTTATTGAATGACCCTCTTATTTCTATAATTACAGCTTTGAATTGTGAGGCTCAGCTAAACCTACAAACGTACGAACCATTCAAACATCACAATCTAAGCTACTTCGACAGGGCAGTTGATGCTCCATTCTATGTCTCAAACCTTATGCTCCATAATGACCTCAACATAACTTTCTTACAACAACTTGCCAATACAAAAAAATATCATAAACTCCATACTGTTCTCTCCCTTTGCTCTAATCGCTTTGTATAATCACTAGCGTCCACTACCATCCCTGACAATCTATCACGCCGTTTAAATCGCAGAGGCCCCTAGATTTCCTTCGGGACTGATCAGTGCTACTGGTATCCCGTAGAGAGTGCTACCGCTGGGTAGTTTCTCTCCTCCAACCCCTCACATCCAGCAATTTCATTTCTTTCATCAACTTATTTACTCATTGTATATATGTAAATACAGATTGTAAATTTCTTATTATTGAGCGTTGTTTTCCGTGGTGCAATGCTCGAGCGGACTTGCCATTGTTAAGTGAATACATTTGAGGTTATGCTTACCCAATACTCTGCAAACAGCTGATGATAAATTAAGTACAAGGATGCCAACTTTGACGCACTGAAACTATTGTATTGATTAAACAAACCGTTTCTGAGCTATAGCGATTTTGTATCATTAATTATTGAATGGCCCTCGTATAAAGCAAAGAAGTTAATGTAACATTAATATTAAATATATGTATGTGGTTTGAAACGTACATTGTAAAGTAGTGGTAACTTAGGAAAGTTTTTAACGTATTCCAGAAACCGCTCAATAAAAAATCCATTTGATTCTAGAAAAAACACTTCATATAAAAGTGATAGACATTTATATAATGTAGAAGATTAAAGAAAATCCATTGGAGCCGGCCAGTTGGTTTAGTTAAAAAAATAATTAATCTATTTGGAAAATAAATTTTATAGAATCTGTGCATTTTTATTAACATAATAGAATACATAAATAACTATTTGTTATACATGTTACATCTAAAAATCTTAAAAATATTAAACAAATTATTACTTACAAAATACAAATAACTTTTATACTAATTACAAGAAAGCAAAAATGACCCTTTTTTTACTTTCTCTTACTCCTTAGTAAGAAGGAAGTATTGTGTAATGGTGTCAAATTTTCGATATCGAGTTTTCACCGGAAATATCCGTTTTGAGGTCCTTTGAGTCCAAAAAAAGTGGTTTTTAGAAAACGGTCTGTGTGTGTATGTGAACAGCATAGCTCAAAAACGAAAAATCGTAGAAAGTTGAAACTTGATATTCCGTTTAGGTATCACCATGGGATCTGACAGTAAGTTATCTGTCAAAATTCCACAACCGGAAGTACCACTTTACTAGTTGATTTTTCACTTTTTTGCAATTTTCTCAAAAATGGCTCCGACGATTTTCTTCAAACTTGGTACATCAACTTCACATACAAACAGCTACAACTTTTATTTGAAACATTTCTCTGGGAAAATTCATTTAAGGGCACTTTTGGAGGAGGTGTGGTGTTAGGTTTTCATTTAAAGTACTATTTCAGTTTATTGGACAATTCGCTCATCTAAATAATGGTAATTAGAATTAAATATATTGTTGAAATTTCAAGTTTGAAATAAATCGCATAACCGGAAGTGCGTTTATTTTACCACTTTACTAAATGATTTTTTTCACTTTTTCGCGATTTTCTCTAAAATGGTTCCCAGATTTTCTTGAAACTTTGTATATAAACTACGCATACAAAGACCTACAACTTTTATTTGAAATATTTCTCTAGGAACATTCATTTAAGGGCACTTTTAGGGAAGGGGTGGGGTTATGTTTTTTTTAAGATGCTATCGTAGTTGATTATACAATTCTATTATCCAAACAGAAGTAATTAAAAATAAATAGATGGCCAAAATTTTGAGTTTCAAAGAAATTAGCAAACCGGAAGTGTGCTTTTACTGAACAGTTTTTTTTTTCAGTTTTCGACGAATTTCATTAAATTTGGGTACACAAACTATAAAAGCTGTCAATTATAATTTGGAGAACTGGAGTAAGAGAAAGTTGTGTGAGTGTTTCACACCAGATTTTATTTTTATTTATTTTCCTAATAGTTTAATATTTACAAAACCATATAAAGTTGATAGCATTTTATAACAAACTTTTTTAGTTAGTTTACAAAATTTAATAAAATTCATCGGTGTCGGAGACTGAAAAACAAAATGGTTCAGTAAAAACGCACTTCCGGTCTTCTGATTTTCTTCAATCTCGGAATTTCAGCAACATATTTAACTCTAATTAATATTATTTAAATGATAGAATTGTGTAATAAACTGAAATAGCACTTTAGAGGGCAATGTAACCCCACCCCTACCCCAAAAGTGCCATTAAATGCATTTTCCCAGAGAAATATTTCGAATAAAAATTTGTAGGTCCTTATATGTGTAGTTGAGATACTATGTTGGAAGAAAATCGTCAAAGCTATTTTTGAGAAAATTGCAAAAAAGTGAAAAAAAAAAAAAAAAACATAAAGTAAAGTGGTACATCCGGTTGAGGAATTTTGACAGATGACCCATGGTGATACCTAAACGTAATATTAACTTTCTATGGGTTTTCGTTTTTGATCTATGCTGTTCACATATACACACGCACACACAGACCATTTGCTAAAAACCACTTTTTTGGACTCAGGGGACCTCAAAATGGATATTTCCGGTGAAAACTCGATATTGAAATTTTCACACGATTACAATACTTCCTCTTATTAGGAGTACTTAAGAGAAAGTAAAAAAAATCTGGTGTGAAACACTCACACAATTTTCTCTTACTCCAGTTCTCAAAATGATAATTCACAAATTTTATAGTTTGTGTACCAAATTTAATGAATTTCGTCGAAAACTGAAAAAACTGTTCAGTAAAAGCGCACTTCCGGTTTACTAATTTTCTTGAAACTTGGAATTTCAGCCATCCATTTATTTCTAACTAATTATGTTTGGATGATAGAATTGTATAATAAACTAGGATAGCACTTTAGATGAAAATCTAACCCTACCCCTCCCCTAAAAGTGCCCTTAAAAGAATTTTCCCAGAGAAATGTTTTAGATAAAAGTTGTAGATCTTTGCATGTTTAGTTTATATACAAAGTTTCATAAAAAATCGTCTGAGCCATTTTTGAGAAAATTTTGAAAAAGTGAATAAATCATTTAGTAAAGTGGTAAAGTAAACGCACTTCCGGTTATCCGATTTTTTTCAAACTCGGAATTTCAACAACATATTTAATTCTAATTAACATTATTTAGATGACAGAATTGTCTAATAAACTGAAATAGCACTTTAGATGAAAACCTAACCCCACCCCTCCCCCAAAAGTGCCCTTCAATGCATTTTCCCGGAGAAATGTTTCAAATAAAAGTTGTAGCTCTTTGTATGTGTGGTTGATGTTTGAAGTTTAAAGAAAATCGTCGGAGCCATTTTTGAGAAAATCGCAAAAAAGTAAAAAATCCAACTAGTAAAGTGGTACTTCCGGTTGAGGAATTTTTGACAGATAACGTAGTGTCAGATCCCATGGTGATGCCTAAACGGAATATCAAATTTCAACTTTCTACGATTTTTCGTTTTTGAGCTATGCTGTTCACATACTTACATACACACACACACACACACACACGGATACATGGACACACACACACACACACACAGACCATTTGCTAAAAACCACTTTTTTGGACTCAGGGGACCTCAAAACGGATATTTCCGGTGAAAACTCGATATCGAAAATTTGAGACGATTACAATACTTCCTCTTACTAGGAGTAAGAGAAAGTAAAAAAAGAAAGCAAAATACAAATATATGAATAGAAACTAAATAAAGTATCACATCGGCACATAAACTATTTTTTTTTTATTTTTTTTTTTATTGTTCTCCCACCCGCGACTAAATTAACTCTTTTTTTTATTTTACAGCACTTTGAAGGACAAGAGTCTATACAATAATTCCCAGTGTTGTCGGCAACCGTTTATTACACTTGTGTAAATATTTTACTGGTTTTATTTTCACTGCTATTATTTTGTAAAAGTAACAGATCTTTAAACAATATAATTATAATTTTAATCCTACAATATTTTTTTTTTTTTAATAATTATCTCTAGTACAGTAGCTGCTACAGCTTTCTTAATGCTGTTTTTATTTTCTCCTTACTCCTAGTAAGAGGAAGTATTGTAATCTTGTCAAAATTTGCGATATCGAGTTTTCACCGGAAATATCTGTTTTGAGGTCTTCTGAGTCCTCAAAAAAGTTGTTTTTGGCAAATGTGTGTGTGTGTGTGTATGCAAAGAGCATAGCTCAAAAACGAAAACCCGTAAAAAGTTGAAACTTGATATTCAATTTAGGTATCACCATGAGATCTGACCCTTAGTTACCTGTCAAAATTCACACAATTATTGCCCAACTTATAATAAATACAGTAATAGTAATGATAATAAAATATATATATATATATATACATATAAAATGTTCAAAAGATTATATAAGAAAATAAAAACTTGATAAAACTATATATATGTATGTACAAGAAAATAATATAATACATAAAACTGCCAAAAATATTTATTTATGGTGAACATTCACTTCTTTATGCGACCATGGATGGCTATGGAGAAGAAATGATGGAAGAAACAGCAGCAGACTTAATGATATGAGAGGAAGAATGAAAAATGTTAAGATATTAGAACTGTTGAATGATATTATTGGCAATTCTACTGAGGCGATGAAGACCAGAGTGTAGGAGATAATTATACGAGATATGAGGTACCAAGAAAGTAGAAGGAAATCCTATGGTTATGAAGAGGTATACGAAAATTTAGCTGGGAAAGTAATAAAGTACAGTGTGATGGATGTAAGAAACTTGAAATAATATTAAATTACTATATAAATAAATCAAAATTAAGAAAAAGATTGACATTCCCTTGCAAAAGGACAAGACCAGGTATACAAGTCCAGTTACTCGTACGGTTCAAGAACAATTATGGCATTGTACTACTCCTTCTCCTCACAGGGGAGGAATTGAAGAAACAAAGAGAAGAGATATTTTAAAGACAGACTTGTGGTACAAATCAAGGTGGAAACATATACCAGTATTACGTTATAAGAAATTATTATAAGCTATTGTGATATTCAAAGTAACTTAATTTCTCTTAGAGAATATATTAATTTAAACTACCAGTGTGTTCTCAATTATTCTTACATTCTATCTCAAGCAAACATACAAGCCCTTTTCGCTAAGACGCTCACGCCACAAGCTACCTATACACACATCCTCACCATAATGTTATGGTGAGATGTGTGTATAGGTAGCTTGTGGCGTGAGCGTCTTAGCGAAAAGGGCTTGTATGTATATACGGTTAAGAGATAGAAGTATTAAGAATAATTAAGAACACACTGGTAGATTAATTTAAAAATATATTACTCCTTAAGAGAAATTAAGTACTTTGAATATCACAAATAAAACTTATAATAAATTCTTATAACTCAATACTGGTATAGCTCTGATGCTTCCACCTTGATTTCTAGCACAAGTCTGTCTTTAAAATATCTCTTCTCTTTGTTCCTTCAATTCCTCCCCTGTGAGAAGAAGGGGTAGTACAATGCCATAATTGTTCTTGAACCGTACGAGTAACTGGACTTGTATACCTGGTCTTGTCCTTTTGCAAGGGAATGTCAATCTTTTTCTTAATTTTGATTTATTTATAATTTAATATTATTTCAAGTTTCTTGCATCCATAACAACAGTCAATATGATTATTAAGAAAGTAACTTGAAGATAAACATAAAATCAAGATATGTACGGCGTGATTCTAAAGAAGGTAGGTTTGTAAGCTCTTGTAGTGCATGTATGTTATTAGAAGTATGAGGAATATTTAATTTAAAAGAAATCAGCTTAAAGAATTTATATTGAACATGTTCCAGTGAGTGTTTGTAGAAAGAAGATACGGAGACCAAACTGGAGAAGATAATTCAAGTTGTGAACAAACAAGAGAGCAGTAAAGAGAGGTTTAACGAATGAAATATCATTGAAGTTACCGGTGTTTTCGAGAAATGAAACCCAATAACTTCAGAGTTTTATTTACTATTGTCTCAATATGGATGAAAAACACCCGGTCAGATTGAAATGTGACACCTAAATCATTTATATTGTCAACAGTAGAAAGATGGACGATTATTAAGACTGTATTGAGTAATTAAATTTTATAGAGGGTCTAGAAAAAGAGAGAAGGAAGGATTTAGCAGTGTTTAATGTTAACCGATTGTCAATCAAAGACTCCACTTCATCAAGAGTTTTTCCTGTAAACGCAAGAAATCTTGTAAACATGTTATTTCACAGAATAATATCAAATTATCAGCAAAGAAAAGGAATTTTACATGGGACATGACATTATATAAATCATTCATAAAAATTATAAAAAAGAAGTGGTCCCAAATGCGTTCATTTAAATAAAATGATATTTTATTTCATTATTACATTTTCTATTCCTATTTTTGTATTTGTAGTTTTCTTTGATTTTTACTTTCTCTTACTCCTAAGTAAGAGGAAGTATTGTAATCGTGTCAAATTTTCGATATCGAGTTTTCACCGGAAATATCCGTTTTGAGGTCCCCTGAGTCCAAAAAAGTGGTTTTTAGCAAATGGTCTGTGTGTGTGTCTGTATGTGTGTTGTGTGTGTGTGTGTGTGTGTGTGTGTATGTATGTATGTGAACAGCATAGCTCAAAAACGAAAAACCGTAGAAAGTTGAAACTTGATATTCCGTTTAGGTATCACCATGGGATCTGACACTACGTTATCTGTCAAAATTCCTCAACCGGAAGTACCACTTTACTAGTTGGATTTTTTACTTTTTTGCGATTTTCTCAAAAATGGCTCCGACGATTTTCTTTAAACTTGAAATATCAACCACATATTCAAAGAGCTACAACTTTTATTTGAAACATTTCTCCGGAAAAATGCAATGAAGGGCACTTTTGGGGGAGGGGTGGAGTTAGGTTTCCATGTAAAGTGCTATTTCAGTTTATTAGACAGTTCTGTCATCTAAATAATGTTAATTAGAATTAAATATGTTGTTGAAATTCTGAGTTTGAAAAAAATTGGATAACCGGAAGTGCGTTTGCTTTACCACTTTATTAAATGATTTATTCTCTTTTTCGCAATTTTCTCAAAAATGCTTCGACGATTTTTTTGAAACTTCATATATAAATTAAACATGCTAAGATCTACATCTTTTATTTAAAACATTTCTTTGAGAAAATTCTTTTAAGGTACTTTTATGGGAGGGGTGGGGTTATGTTTTTCTCTAAAGTGCTATCATAGTTGATTATACAATTCTATCATCCAAACATAATTAATTAGCAATAAATAGATGGCTGAAATTCAGTTTCAAGAAAATTAGTAAACCGGAAGGGCGCTTTTACTGAACAGTTTTTTCAGTTTTCGACGAATTTCGTTCAAATTTGGTACACAAACTATGAAATTTATCAATTATAATTTTGAGTACTGGAGTAAGAGAAAGTTGTGTGAGTGTTTCCCACCAGATTTTTTTTTTTTTTTTTAATTTCATTTACTAATCGATTAAACGCTGACCTTGACTTCATTTTAGTTATTACCTGAGTGACCTTTATTTAATATGCTCTATGTCAAAACTTTTACAAATGATTATATAATTTTAAATTTATCGTAACTGATAGATCTCCTATCCACAATATCCCTCTAAAAATATTTTTCTTTTTTTTCAAAAAATGTTTAAAACAAAAGTTAAATGTTTCAATCTAAACCGCAAATATTCCAAGTTTAAAGAAAATCGATGGAAACAGTTTTCGAGAAAAATCCATAATAAATACAAAAACCGTTTTTTTAAAATCGCACTTCCGGTTAAATTCCAATATTCTTTCAATATTGCTAATTATGGTAATACTATAATAATAGATGATAAAAGTATAATACATTACATTGAAATGGTATTTCAGAAGAAAACGTAACGCTACTGTACCCCAGAATATTAAAAAAAAAAAATTATCCAAGAAATGTTACACAAAAAAGTGATAGATATTTATGTATGTAGATAAATTATACGGAGTTTGTATAAAATCGTTGGAACCGTTTTCGAGAAAAAACATAGAAAACTGTAAAAAAGAAAAAAAATTCATTAAAGTTGTAATTGTGGATCATGGATTTTACCCTAAATCTTCGTGTTTGATGTTGTGGAATAACCAAGTTTGAGCTTCCTGCTGTCTTTTCATTTTTGAGATGTTCTTTTAATGGATACCTCCCAGATAACTCCCTTACCAGTCGTCCTATCCAAAACCTATATGAATCTAAATTATTGGAAATAAAATTCTCTACAATATTGGTCATAACCATTTTTATCGTGGGATGCATATTAACAAAGATATGAGCAAAAGAATGCATGCAGAAGCCTCTTCGACGATGGTTTGTTTAGCTATATCTCCCTTACCAGTCGTCCGATACCAATGTCGTTGGTACCAAATTATTGGAAATAAAATTCTCTACAGTCTCGGTCCTAACCACTTTTATCGTCAGATGTATATTAACTAAGATATGAGCAAATGAATGCATGCAGAAGCCTCTTCGACGATGGTTTGTTTAGCTATATCTCCCTTACCAGTCGTCCGATACCAATGTCATTGGTACCAAATTATTGGAAATAAAATTCTCTACAATATTGGTCATAACCATTTTTATCGTGGGATGCATATTAACAAAGATATGAGCAAAAGAATGCATGCAGAAGCCTCTTCGACGATGGTTTGTTTAGCTATATCTCCCTTACCAGTCGTCCGATACCAATGTCATTGGTACCAAATTATTGGAAATAAAATTCTCTACAATATTGGTCCCAACCATTTTTATCGTCAGATATATATTAACTAAGATATGAGCAAAAGAATGCATGCAGAAGCCTCTTCACAGATGGCTTTGTTTAGCTATATCTCCCTTACCAGTCGTCCGATACCAATGTCGTTGGTACCAAATTATTGGAAATAAAATTCTCTACAGTATTGGTTATAACCATTTTTATCGTCGCATATATATTAACAAAGATATGAGCAAAAGAATGCATGCAGAAGCCTCTTCGACGATGGTTTGTTTAGCTATATCTCCCTTACCAGTCGTCCGATCCTACTGTATTTGGTACCAAATTATTGGAAATAAAATTCTCTATAATATTGGTCGGAACCATTTTTATCGTCGGATATATATTAACTAAGATATGAGCAAAAGAATGCATGCAGAAGCCTCTTCACAGATGGCTTTTTTTGGCTGTATCTCCCTTACCAGTTTATATGTTTGAACAGATTAGTCAGTTATAACTACGTGAATTGCAGTAACAGAAAGTGTTGCACACAAGAATTTTTTTTTTTTTTCAACTCTGCATTCAATGTCGGAAATATAAACTCAAATTGTTTTTCGATATAAATTTTTTGGTGTAGGTATTTAATAATAAAAAACTTTTGGTTATATTTTTTCGGTATTGATACATGCATTCTTCACTGGCCTAATTAAAATAATTATAATGTTTATTGCAATATTTCTTGTTAATACATAATTACAGGTGTTACATTATTTTTTTTTTTTGTTACTAAATCTTAATGAAGTTAGATTTATAATATTAGATTTCATGTAATAACACAAAATAGTAAATGTAATGTAATAATAATCCAATTTACAGGTTATATTACTTACTTATTGTAATAAAATGTTACTTAATAAATTTCTGAATATAATCTGTTCTATTTTCTCCAATGACACAAGAGTTTTATCTATATTTAATTAAATTAAATTTCTATTTATATTCAATGTTGCACAGCAATGTTTGAGTGATAATCAACATTAACATAATTGTTTTTAGAGGGGAATATTGTTAAGGGAAGGGATATCTGATAAATAGCTTTTTTTTATATTTACTGTTATTATTTATTATTATTATTATTTTTTTTCTTTTTACACTCCGCTATCACCATAACCTTGGTTAGTTTAAGTTTTCAAAATACGCCACTAGAGGGTTCTGGTAAAAAGAATGGAATAACTAGTATAGCTTACTTACAAGCACGTGTTTGCAATTTATTTAGTTTTTTTTTTTCAATATATATGCTAATCTGGTTTTCGTATTTTCATTCTAAGAAACCTAATAAAAAGGGAATAATTATAATTGACAATTTAAAAAATTATTATTATTTTTTTTTCTAGATTCATTGGATAGTTAGAAATTATTATAAAGTGAATGTTACAAATATCTTGGGAATCTGCTGTTTTTCTTGCTATCGCTAGGACTTTTATGGTAAAACTAATTATTCTAAGCGTCCCATCTAAGATAAATGGACCCCAGTTGTTGAAATTACACTTATTGGCTATATATTACCTTAGTTTTTACATTCTCTTACATAATAGCTCAGGGTAATGTACTTGCCCCAATTCTCTGTCTGTGAACAGAGACGTCACAAGGGTTATGACCGGCCGTGACCAATATTAAAATTTACCGCCCCTAAAGAATTTTTTTTTTCTTTAAATTGTATAAAAAAAATTCTTACCTAAAATGCCAAATTTAAACTTACTAATTACGATCCGTTTATGGCCTTAACTTTTTTTGTTCTACTTTACTAATCAGTTTATTTCTTGACGCTACTTAATTATAATTTACTATGAATAAGGTATAAAAAAATGTTAATAAAAAAAGAAGGCATTTATCGTAGGTATTATGTTTTAAAATAGAGATTATAAAACTTTAATTTAATATTAAATAACTGGCTCATAACATATTGTTATTTAACATGTCTGCTTGTTTCAAACAGGCTGTGCCGAATCTGAGTAGTTTTTTTTTTACTTTACAGTACTCCATAAGAGGAAGTGAAATAAATATTTTAGGATCTCCTGTGTACGAAAAAAAAAATGTTTTCAGCGCATGATCTGTACGTCTGTATGTGTGTTTCAGTGAGATAGAGAGAGTGAGTGAAACAGAGCGTGAAAAAATATCTAAAAACTGAAAATTACAGGAAGCTAAAACTTGATATTTGATTTAGGTACCGTCGTAAATCCACCAATCGCAAAAACGTGTGTTTTTCTTGATTCAGTTTATGCAATTTTCTCAATAAAATGAAAACGATTTTCTTTAAACCTTGCAACTATATACGTATTTAAATGACCAGCACTTTTATTTAAAAATTATTTTTGGAATTTCCTAATATTAAATTCCCTCTAAATACCATAGAATTATGGCCAAAAAAAAGTGGCGAATTAAAATGAACCCACAAAAATGCCAACATTCCACATTTACTCTCCGGCGGGTTTCCTGTTGTCCAATCTTCTTCAACCACAATCCTATCCCTGTAACAGCCCTGGTATGCTACTTCAAACTTCCATCGAATCCATACACAAAACAAGCACTGACTAAAAGCGCCAAATTTCTTTACAGACTTATAAGAAGACGATCCAAATTAGATTTACTTATCAATACATTTAAAATAAGATTTATTTAATCAATACAAAACTTTGGCTAGTTTTCAACATAATCCCCAGCAACATTTACACACTTCTCCCATTGTTCTTCTAATTTGTGTATGGCTCTGACATAAAATTCTTTTCGAAACCACTTTTGCACCTGATTTTTAACTTCTTCATTGTATTGAAAATGTTCCACACCTAGAGCTTCTTTAAGGGATTCAAACAAATGGAAGTCCGATGAGGCGAGGTCAGGTCTCTAGGAAGGATGTGGAAGGATCTTTCACTCCACTTTTTGAAGTGGTTCCTGAGTTAACTGTGCCGTGTGTGATTGCGCGTTGTCATGAAGCAAAATCACGCTTCTAGTCAAGAGTCCACGACGTTTCGTTCGAATGGCAGGCCTTAATTTGTTTCTGAGCATAACACTGTAATACTGGCTCCTGATGGTTCGTTGATTTCCCAAAAAAGTCAATACTGTAAGCATGACTTTACCTGCAGATGGCTGGGTCTTGAATTTCTTTCAAGTGGGAAAACCCGTATGCTTACACTCAAGGCTTTGACGCGTAGACTCCGGCTCAAAATGGTGTATCCATGTTTCATCACATGTTACAAGTCTACTGAAAAATTCTTTTTCAATTAAACATCGTTCTTTCAACTGTTGACTGATTTGAAACCTGTTTTTTTTTTTTTTGGGCGTCCGTAAATTGTCTCGATACTCGCGTGCTATCAGTCTTCAGCTATCAGTTCAACAGTAATACGCCTGTTGTTCTAAATTAGCGCGATAATGCGAGATTCGTGGGAGGAAGTTGCAACTTCAACACCGATCGTCCACTTCGTTGCTCGTCACAGACACTTATACGGCCACTTTTAAACTGTTCTACCCATTTGTAAACGTTCGTACGGTTTAAACAGTTATTCCCGTACACTTTCAACATTCTTTCATGGATTTCACTATCTTTGACCCCCTTTGTAACTAAAAATCTAATCACTGAGCGTTGTTCTTCCGAGTTGCAATGCTCGAGCGGACTCGCCATTACCTTATTTAAGGTTATGCTTACCAAATATTCTCGAACAGCTGATAAGATACTAAGTACAAGGAGACCAACTTGACATACTGAAACTATAGTATTGAATAAACATTTCTGAGCTACAGCGTTTTGTCTCGTTACTTATTGAATGACCCTCATATTTCTATAATTACGGCCTTGAATTGTGAGGCTGAGCTAAACCTACAAACTTACGAACCATTCAGACATCCCAATCTAAGTTACTTCGACAGGGCAGTTGATGCTCCGTTCTACATCTCAAACCTTATGCTTCATAATGACCTTAACATACCTTTCGTACTACAACTTGCCAAGACAGAATATCATGAACTCCATACTACTCCCTCCATTTGCTCCTAATCCTTTTGTATAATTTATTAGCCTCCACTAATATCGCTGACAATCCATCACGGCATTTAAATCGCCAGAGGCCCCGAGATTTCCTTCGGGACTGATCAGTGCTACTAGTATCCCATAGAGAGTGTTTCAGCTGGGTAGTTTCTCTCCTCCAACCCCTCACATCCTGCAGTTTCATTTCTTTCATTAACTTATTCACTCATTGTATATATGTACATAAATACAGATTGTAAATTTCTAAATAAACAAAAAAAAAAGCAAAAAAACTTTCCCATAAAGTAACTTTTGACACTAAGACAGGAAAAACTAAGCGTTGAAATAAATTATCAGAGACATTTTCCGTGGTAGCCTGCTTCATTTTGTGATCATCGACCGGTTTCGAGCGTTCGCCCATCTTCAGGATGTTTTTCAGACAGTGTGCAACACAGACTCGTACAGAGACTTAGTTTACACTAACTGTATAGTCTCTGTACGAGTCTGTGTTGGCACCTGAAAAAACGAATCCCTGAAGATGGGCGAACGCCCGAAACCGGTCGAGACCCACAAATGAAGCAGGCTACCACGGAAAATGTCTCTGATGCTTTCCAGCTCTGCGGAACCAACCACCACAACAAATGAAATATATTAATTTGTTGTGATCAAAATTTGAATTACCACAAAAATAATGATCAAATTCTGTTTAGTTTAAAAAAAAAACTCTTGATATTGGTCTATTTCACATAGTTAACATAATCAAAACAATCCAGTGAAATATTTGAAACTAAGAAATTTTTGTTTTTATTTGAATAATGCCGACCTAAAATGTTTTGCATTTTTAATATCTTTTCTTTATGCAAATATACGAATATTTAAAAAAAACAACCATTTACTATATATATATATATATAAAATTATTTTCAGACATTCTAATTTAAGTAGCAAAATCAAATAAATATATATATAATTAGTACAAAATGAACTTCAGAATAGTGAAATATCATGAGATAAACTTTTCAAATTAATTGCCCCAGTTTCTGGAACAAACACAATGATGTTCATTATAATTGTTAGGTATTTATTTTTTGCTGTTTCTACTTTTTTGTTTATTAGTCGAGTCGTGGGGTCCCAATGAGCGAGGGATCCTCATATAGGGCTGCGCCCTCCCAAAATCACCCAAAACATTTTCCCTTTAAAATCGTTTCATATAAAAATGATAATTATTTATGTGCGTAGTTAGTAGATGGAAGTTTAAAGAAAATCTTTATAATTGTTTTCGAGAAAAATCACGAAAAACTTGAAAATTACGACTTTAAAGTCATACTTCCGGTTGCTGGATTATGATCGAAACTTTCGGATTAGGTGCGTTGGTAGTAACTAACGGAATGAATACGAAGTTTGAGCTTTCTACGATTTTTCCGGAAATAGGGTATACTTTGTTCACACACACACACACACACACACACACACACACACACAAATACAGATCTTCAAAACAATATATTTCTCGTGAAAACTCCATTTCGAAAATTTGACACGATCACAATTCTATGAGTATGAGAAAGTTAAACACCCAGCCCATCCACCCCCAACCACATCAACACCCTCACACACATGGATGATTCAATTTCGAAAATCTGGCCTTCCCAAAAAAACATGCAGAAATTATCAATATACACAAGTTGTCAGCTCGTATTATTAAGCAACACCTGCTTAACTCTAGTTAAGCTACAAAGACCAGGTGTATCCTTTGTCTTGTAACATGTGTTACAGAGGTCACTTGAACATCTGCAGGTGGCCTGCTTTCGCTATACATGATTATTATTGAATACTTTTAGTTGCCGTACATACCAAATTCCTTTTTAATTTTATATTATCTATATATATAAAAATTCAGCATCCGTATGTTTGTGGCCGCAAAACTCAAAAAGTAGTCGATGCATTGACTTGAAATTTTTTACACAACGTTGCATTTCTATATAAGAGTGTTTATATATACTTTTTACTTCGAAGATCCTACGGAAACGGGAAATTCCGAGCGTTCGCGAGGTTGGCAGAAATAGACAGACTCAGACGCGTTGCGATGGTGGCGCGCTCTCTGACCTCTTCTCAACTACTTATAATACCTCTATTCGAAGTTCCCACGGAAACGGGAAATTCCGAGCTAAAATCCGTTCAAACGGCCATATTGCGTTAGCACTTGCTTCTTCAGATATTGCTGCTCTACGTTGATGGAAGGAGGTAGAACAGCGCATTCAGCTCTTAAACTATCATTACTTTAACATGCACTTCACAGAAAACCCAATATGTAACATTTCTAAAACATCAGGATAGGTTCTTCGGGCGTGCAAAATTATTATTGTATGGGATGAGTGTACAATCGCTTATAAGAAGTCATTGGAAGCATTAGACCACACATTGAAAGACTTGCGAAATATTCAGGTTCCATTTGGTGGAGCATTGGTGTTACTATCCGGTGACTTCAGGCAAACGCTTCCAGTGTTACCTCGCTCAACACAAGGTGATGAATTGCATGCCTGCTTGAAATATTCAACTCTTTGGAGCACAGTAAAAAAAATTCATTTAACAGCGAATATGAGAGTTCATCTTCAAAACGATCCAACAGCTGCTATATATTCAAGACAAGTCTCGAACTCGGTACGGCACTGCTCCTACAAATCCGGAAACGGAAAAAATCACCTTCCCATCTAATGTCTGCAACATTGTACATTCAAAAGAAGAATTAGTAGACAAGGTATTCCAAAGCATCGAAACAAATTATCAAAATCACGCATGGTTAAGCGGAAGAAGCCATTCTAGCAGCTAAAAATGTCGACGTACTCGATATGAACAACATCATTCTAAACAGAATCGCAGGTGAAACAGTGACATACAAATCCATTGACTCCGTAAGGGACCAAAGTGAAGTAGTGAATTTTCCAACGGAATTTCTTAATTCACTCGATGTTCCCGGATTACCGTCACACATTCTAAATTTGAAAATTGAGTGCCATTTTATATTACTCCGAAACATCAATCAGCCAAAGTTACGCAATGGTATACAATTAGTAGTTACATAATTATTGATGAATAATCTAATTGAAGCAACAATTCTCATTGGACCTCATAAAGGTGAAGACGCACTACTTCCACGAATAACACTCATTACGACAGATATGGCGTTCGAGTTCAAACGACTTCAATTTCCAATACGCCTTGCGTTCGCTATGACTATCAATAAAGCGCAAGGACAAACTTTGCAAGTGTGCGGTTTGAATTTAGAAAACGAATGCTTCTCTCATGGGCAATTATATGTCGCATGCTCCAGAGTCGGTAAACCATCTGATCTTTATGTTTATGCAGAAAACGGACAAACAAAAAATGTAGTCCATTCACTAGCTTTACAATAAAAAAAGACTTTCAGTTAAAAACATTTTTTCTTTCTTTCCTTTCAGTGCACAGCAAAGCAAAGTAGGGTATTAAATTGAAAGATGTGTTTTCTTGCTGAATCTATGTTAACTATAATACTAACAATCAGACTAAGCCAAAGCTAAGCGTGGTCGGATTAGCTAGTTCTATATAAATATAAAAAAATCTGGTGTGGTACACTCACACAACTTTTTCTCACATCAGTTTATATAGTTTTATACTTGACAACTTTCCTTCAAGCATAATTTTTATTAAATATTTGGGATCCTTCAGTTTTATATCAAATGGGAGAATCTAAACGTAACTCACAAGTAGTTAGGGGTAAACGACTCGGTAGTTGGGGTTTTCATGGCACCCCATTAAAGAAAGTAATGTAATTAATAAATTTTATTTATTTTGTGTATTTATATATAAAAAAAAAAGGACTATCCAGCAAAAGACATTTCTTCAGAAAAAGAAAAAGTATATTTTTCGGGCCTTAACAACATTTGAAATTAAAATTAGCAAATAAATAATATTTGGAGATAAATTAAAAACAATGGAAAATCTTAGGCTGCAAATAATTGAATGGCATATAACAAACATTGCTAAATGTCACATAATGTAAAGAAAAAAAATCACAAAACTCAATGCTGTAAAATGCAGATTTTTGAACCCGAAAAGTATAATACATGTCACATTTTATCTGGTATTTAATTACATTCAATTTCCTGACCTTTTTTTTTTTTCTATGCGCTTTTCTTGGACATACAGAGCACCGATCTGAACTGCTTGCGCCATTTGTTGGGGGCTGACCAGGTTCAATTGCCATAAGCCTTGCAGCTTTTCCCTGAATAGTATGAGAAATTAATGAACTTAATAATCTTATGCATTTTTAGCTTCATTTTTCACACCAAATTTTAAAGTCATTATGGATGTTTATGAAAAAGATCAACAAAGGTTACGTGCACTGTTTCTAGAAATATGTGAAGAGGAGTAGAGTGTGTCAAACTGGGAAAAGCAATGATGATATGGTAATAATCGGATAATGTTTTACTCAGTGTTCATGAAACTGGAAAGGGACAAGCATATGATCATAAACTCCCATTTACAAGTCCATGCTCATAAACACTACACCAACACCCGCCCCTTTCACACCTAATAAATGAATAACATATTTTACGAGCAAGCCTCCGAAACTTCCAAAACCCAACTACACTACTCCACTTAGTTTTTGTATCTTTTGCCAACATATATTTTTGAGTTATTTAATCATCAACATAATCATCTGCTTGCTCCTTTCCAGTTTCATGAACACTCAGTAAAACATTATCCGATTTTTAATTTCTGTTTTGACGGCCGAAGTTTTCTGTATGATGTGGTATTTCAGTGAAGAACCAATTGTTCAGCCAAATTTTGTTTTATTTTTTCAAATTATTACTTACAGATCTTTTTGATCTGTAACTATCTGAATCTGTAACTAATAATTTGAAAAAATAAAACAAAATTTGGCTGAACAATTGGTTCTTCACTGAAATACCACTTCATTATCCGATTATTATCATATCATCATTGCCTTTCCCACTAAACCCTACTAAATCTAAATATATTGTTTTTGCCCTCAACCGTTAAATCCTTCCTCCGATCTACATACACAACAATCCTATACCGCCTGCAGATCATGTGAGATATCTTGGATTATACCTGGACAAAAGACTTACATGGAATCCTCATACTCGACTGAAAAGAAAAGACCTCAACACAAGATACCGACTACTCTCTAAACTACTTGACAAACGTTCAAAAATAACTTTACACAATAAAACAAGACTATACACTTCTCTCCTTATGCCGATATGGACCTACGGACTAGAACTCTATGGCGCTGCCAAAAAATCAAATCTATACCGCATACAAACCTTACAATCTAAAATTCTTCGCCGAATAGCTAACGCTCCTTTCTATGTTTCAAATCTCACTCTACATATTGATCTCAAAGTTCCATTCATAGCAGACCTTCCTGCTAAATCCCGTTACATCAAGTTCCATGAAAAGCTCAGATCGCATCCGAATCCTCTCGTACAGCACCTTTCTTCCCGATCACTTCCCGGACATCCAGTCCGACGGCTCGGGCGCCGATGGCCACGAGATCACTTGAATTAATGTTGGCCACCATTGGGTGACCAACATTCACGTTAATTGCACGGCCAATTTATACTTCTTCTCAACATATTTACTTGTTGTGCATTATGTTGTACAGTTGTAAATTTCAAATAAAAAGATATTAAAAAAAAATTATTACTTTATAATAATGATTTTATTATTTTAAAAACTGTGAAAATAAAAAAATAAATAATAATAAAACTGTAGAAATTGTAGAATTAGATATAATTCCAAGCCAGTAAAAAATACAGTGTTTAGAGATATACATACATACTCTACAAAATTAAAGTTCTGAAAATATACCTTAACTAATTTACTTCTATTTCCCGATGTAGTCTGCATGTGTCGTGTTTTGGTGGGAGAATATATTAGAGAGAAGATTGTGTTAACAGAAATGTGTAAAAGTTATTTTAATATTTAGCTATTTTTAAAATTTCTAAACATATTTCACTAACAAGATAATTCTTTACAGCTTCTCAAATAATAATTTCATATAGTGTATGTGTGTGTGCGTGTCAAAAGTTTTATTGAATATTGTTATGACAGTATTAATATTTATAAAAACATCAAAAATAAAACAGTATTTTAAATAAAATAAATGAATGAATTTCGTTAAAATTTAGGACAATAAATTGTGGACTGTAACTATCAGGCAGACGAATTAAATACTAGAAATAAAAATGTATATAATATATATGTATATTGATTGGTTATGTGTGTGTATGTTTGTGTGTAAAAAAAATAAATAAAATAAAAATCTGGTATGAAACACTCACACAACTTTCTCTTACTCCAGTTTTTAAAATTGTCAAATTGACAAATTTTATACTTTGTGTACCAAATTTGATGAAATTCGTTGGAGTTCGTCGAAAACTGAAAAATAAAATTCCGTAAAAGCGCACTTCCGATTTACTTATTTTCTTGAAACTTGGAATTTTGAACATCTATTTATTTATAATTAATTTTGTTTGGATGATAGAATTGTATAATCAACTATGATAGCACTTTAGAGGAAACCTAACCCCCACCCCTCCCCCAAAAAGAGTTCTTGAATGAATTTTTTCCTGAGTAATGTTTCAAATATAAATTATAGATCTTTGTGTAGTTGATATATCATGTTTAAAGAAAATCGTTGGAGCCATTTTTGAGAAAACTGCAAAAAAGGGAAAAAAAAACATTTAGTAAAGTGGTATTTCCGGTCGAGGAATTTCGACCGCTGACCTACTCTCGGATTTCATAGTGTTACCAAAACCAAATATCAAGTTTCAACTTTCTGGGATTTTTCGTTTTTGAGCTATGATGTTCACCTACATACATACATACGCACACACACACACACACACACACACAGACCATTTGCTAAAAACCACTTTTTTGGACTCAGGGGACCTCAAAACGGTGATATTTCCGGTGAAAACTCGATATCGAAAATTTGGCACGATTACAATACTTCCTCTTACTAGGAGTAAGAGAAAGTAAAATAAAAATGTCAGACAAAACCGTAAAAGAGGTAAAAAATCGCCAAACACCAATGACCAAAGACTTTTCAGAGTGAATTTTTTTTTTTATCTTCTTAGTTTCTCGCGATTTTATCGTTAACTTTTCAACTTTTCACATTATATCGTTAACTAATGATATGAAAGCCTAACATTATTTCTGAAGGAAAACTGACTGAACGGACACGAGACAGTGTTGACGTCAGGTTTCCTTAGAATTATAATTTCAATTTACCTAGGAGTCAACCTAACCATAAAATATGCAAGGAAACTATACATTTGTTAAAAATTCCAATATTAAATTTGTCGCATATTTAAAAACCCCGCGAATTCGCAATTACTCATGTGCAACGATTTCTCCTATAGGCTGGATTTCCTGTTGTGTAGTAGGTCTGTTGACCGCCAGGCTCTTCAACTCGTGAATTACTATACCTGTATCATTCGAATTATATCCTTATAATAATCTCTTATCATTCTTTTATTATGTAATATTTTTATTGTTTTGGCTGAAACGCTACAAAGACTCTACTTGAGCCCAGCTCACGCACTATTTGACTTAGCTTCAGCCAATCACGTTCGTCTTTTGGCGTTTGAACACTTTCTTTCTTACCGCCAAGCTGAGCGTCTCTTTTTCGCCTTTTTTTTTTATGTAATTTTATCAGTTGCTTTTGTCGGTGCTTTTTTATGCGTCTTTTATTAGCGGAAACACCATTTTTTTCGGCTTAAAGCTCACAACTACCATCAATTATTATTGCAGTTGAACTATTATTCTGATGGCGAGTGTAGTCTCTATTCTGCTGAATCATCATTTTACCAAGTTGAACGTTTGGCTTCTTTAAACCAGTTTTCAGCCAATTTATTCTCGCAACACTGGACTGGCAAGGATTCAACTTATTGGGTACTGTACCTGTTATTCTGTATTTCTTTATTATTTTTTATTATTATATACTCTTCTCTCATACGAGCTGTTTATCTAGATATTCAAGTATTGCAATTTCACCATATACATCCTGGCAAGGTTTTTTTGTTCAGAGTGGTTAAATTCAGGAACTTGACTACTAACAGGTTCTTCACTTAATACAAGTCAGAAACCAGAACTAAAGCACCTTTTATATATATGAGAAAAGCTGTATCGCCTGGTACGTCGACAACCACTGCAGACGCATAACAACTTTTGCACCATTCGGTCGAGGGTAAGATTATTCCTGATGTTCCTTCGATCTCGAAATTGACACCCGACTTCATGGAAATGGACATAGGACTTGCTGTCCGGCTGTAGGGTCCGTCCGCTTGGCGTAAAAGCTCGAGCATGCTGGCTTGCTGTATTTTCTCCATGGCGGAGCTACCATAATTGCTTCTGATTGGGTTGCAGACAGCATCAAGCCTATTCTCCTTGTAGTGGAAAAAAGAAATAAAAGAAAATAATAGTTTTTAAAAATAGTTTACAATATTTTATAGTATCAAAAATACAATTTTGTTAATATTTTAAATGTATCTCATGGCAGTGAATTTACCTTCAAAAAGAGTGTATTTAGAGTCAGATACTGAAATATAAGGTCATTGCTATTACGGAAACAAAGGCACAAAAATCCGTTAAAATACAATGCTACTTGGCCAACTGTTTTGCTAGAGAGAGCATTCCTTCTGACAGTCTGCCTTCTGCTTTCAAACAAGACAGTCTGCATTCTGCTTCCAAAGCCAGAACACTTATTTCAGGAATCGTTCTCCAAAAATCAGTGGCAGTTTCACAATATATTAAATTTGTTATAATATCAAATAACTTGTAGTTATTATTTTGAAAGAATATATTTATTGTTAGCAGTGGTGACTAACTTTCTTATTTCTTAATACTTCTATCTTTATCTCAAACATAGGAACACGCCCTTTTACTATACCACTCGTACTACTACAAACATACAACAACACCACACCAAATACATTTCATCCTCTAAGCTTTGTGTGGAGCGTTTAAAAATGTGTTTTAATTTTTTTGTTGGTGTTTTTGTTCCCCCAGGTTTCTTTTGGAAATTACTTTACCTCACAGAAATATAAAACTATAAATTTTATTGTAATATAAATAATAAATCTAACAATTCGATCTTACAAATTGTACATAAGTATGTGCTGTGTTAAATTAGGTAATCAAAATATGCTGATAATTTAACGGAATATAAATATCTATATAAATTAATATTTAAATTATTATTGTGTTTTATGAATAACTTTTCTATTAAAAATAAAAAAAATTATTAAAAATAGAAATATATTAATCTTGTTTATTAAAAATCTATTTCAGGAATTGATTGAAGTAGGTTCTTCAAAGTGAGCTATTCTGTGGGTGTAATCTACCTGATATAAAAATAGATTTCAAATATTGTCTGTTAACCAACTCATCATTCCGTTATAGTGGTTGAGAGATTTCTTACTCTGGTGGTTAGGTAAAAATATTAGACTGGAACGGTTTCTACAACGGTTTTCATGTGAGAAGAGACAATATTCTAACTTTGCCTAGAAACTTTCTATTATCTAATTGATTGCATAGTTATATTTAAATACCAAAACTTAAAATAGTTTTAAAACAAATACAAATTTTATCGTACAACTTTATTATTATTCATACAATCAACAAATAAAACTGTGCGTTTTTCTTAAAAAGTCATGGAAATAGCTTGGTGTGCAAAGGTTGACACTTAAGGGAAAACCATGTTTTATCCGTTTGTATATTACCGGCAAATTACGAAATTCAGGTATTGTATAGAATGCGTAGGCATTTCATACATAACCTAGCTACTTTAGGCAAAGTAAGAAATATCCTTATTATTTCATACTTAGGCCTAGTATTCTATAAATTGCCTAGGCATTCTATAGAATTTCTACGTCGTCTTAGGTAAAATATGGCCATATATAATTATGGCCTAGTTAGTGCTGCTAAATTTTACCGAATGAAATGAATGCTACTATCCTGTTCTCCATGTAATACTCGTAGTATCGGATTATTAATAGTATCATTGCTTTTGTAATGATACTACTAATAATCAGATCTCACATTATATTTTCTTTCAAGATCTATAATTTCTTTTATTTAAATAATATTAATCAATGCAACTATTTGGTGATCATTAAGAGGATTTAAAGTTTTGTTAGTTTTCCCAATAAGAAAATAAGTTAAATTTGCTACTTCATTTCCATTAACATAATTTTACTTAAACCAGCTTATTACTTTCTCTTACTACTAGTAAGAGGAAGTATTGTAATCGTGTCAAATTTTCAATAACGAGTTTTTACCGGAATATCCGTTTTGAGGTCCCCTGAGTCCAAAAAAGTGGTTTCTGGCAAATGGTATGTGTGTGTGTGTCTGTGCGTATGTATGTATGTGAACAGCATAGCTCAAAAATGAAAAACCGTAGAATGTTCAAACTTGATATTCCGTTTAGGTATCACCATGGGATCCAACAGTACGTTATACGTCAAAATTCCTCAACCGGAAGTACCACTTTACGAGTTGTTTTTTTTTTACTTTTTTGCGATTTTGTCAAAAACGACTCCAACGATTTTCTTGAAACTTGCTACATCTACTAAACATACAAAGAGCTTCAACTTTTTACTTGAAACATTTCTCCGGAAAATTGCATTTAAGGGCACATTTGGGGGAGTGCTGGGGTTACGGTTTTCTCTAAAGTGCTATTTCAGTTTATTAGACAATTGTGTCATCTAAATAATGTTAATTAGAATTAGATGTGTTGTAGAAATTCCGAGTTTGAAAAAATCTGATGACCGCAAGTGCGTTTACTTTACCACTTTAATAAATGATTTTTTCACTTTTTCGCGATTTTCTCAAACATGGCTCCGACGATTTTCTTGAGACCTCCTATATAAACTACACATACAAAGATCTACAACTTTTATTTAAAACATTTCTCTGGGAAAATTCATTTAAGGGCACTTTGGGGGGGGATGTTTTTCTCTAAAGTGCTATCATAGCTGATTATACAATTGTATCATCCAAAAAAAATTAATTAGAAATAAAGAGATGGCCAAAATTCTCAGTTTCAAGAAAATTAGTTAACCGGAAGTGCGTTTTTACTGAACCGTTTTTTCAGTTTTCGACAAATTTCATTAAATTTGGTACAATAGCTATAAAATTTGTCAATTATAATTTTGAGAACTGGAGTAGGAGAAAGTTGTGTGAGTGTTTCACACCAGATTTTTTTTTTTGCATCCTCGCGTATGTGTTACTATTCTCGAACCGACTCCATCTTGCCTACTAGGCCGCAAGGTCTTCTCTTTACTTCCACAGCTGTTGCTGCGGCCGTGTAAGTGGAAGCAGTCACGGAGGGAGAACCAAGGTGCCCAGAACAAACCGCTCGGAGAATACTTGTTCCTTAGTTTCTGACCATTCTCCGTTCCGCTGAATGCTAAAAACTTAACTCTGTAAACATATTATGCCAAATGTAATCCCTCTAGTATCTGGTCACTGGCTCTGTTGTTTTTTTTTTCTTCGTTCAAGGTATATTTGCGTGAATTATTCCTACACTAGACAAATGACAAAACATCGAGAGGATGGATTCGATGAGATGTATATTTATGAAAACTTTATACAAGATTCTGAAGCAGCGGGGAAAGCCGGACATCGTTCTGCCGCTTTCAAGCCAGTCAACACTCGGTCATCACTTTGCTATCGTGATCCGCGTGAGGCTCCGACTATCGCGAGTTGGGGAAAGAGGGAGAAGTTTTGCGATCTACCTCGTCTGCTTATTATCTGGGAGTTTATGGGGCTTAAAGAAGGGAATTTATAATTTACAAAGATATAAAGAAGATCGGTCAGATTCATATAAGTTATATTTTTAACAATTATACAGATAATAATAATAATAGAGCTTTATTTACAAAAAGAAAATATACAAGAGAACAAGAAACAAAACATAACTACTTTTCATATATAAATATATATTATATAATATAAAACAATAACACTTTACGGCTTGAAATAATTCGTCAACCGGGATCGAAGCCAAAGTCGAGGATAAAAAAATTGAAAGTAAAACTACTTGTATTGATTTAATCTAATTAAGATTTAAAAATGCAAATAGACTTAAGTATCTCAAAATTCAAGCTTAATTATTTTAAATAAAACTTACAGAAGGTATATTCGAGAGAGAGGGAGAAAAAATGATATCAAAATAATAATAACAATATTAATACAAAAATAGTATAAATTAATTCATATTATAATGTATTCTATAGATATAAACTAATCAGTAAAAGAGATATCGCAAGTGCATATCTCTTGAATAAAATGAATAAAGAACATAATTTTAAAGCAAGAAAAACAGAGAAATAAACAAACTAATTAGTACTGGCGAAAGAATAAATATCAAGACAATAATAATTGTAAAGATGGGCGAAGAGAATGAATAATTAAATTTACAAGAACAGGGAAAAATTATAAATTAAATTCAAGGACTAAGTTTCATACAGATAGGTCCCAGGCATAGCGCGCAAACATGACAAGAGAGCGGCAATCAGAACCGGAACTATTAATTAGTTGAGGATTTTTTTTTTTTTTTTTTTTTCCAGGGTTCTGTACCGCGACCATTTCTTGATCTATTGTACCCCCCTCTGGTGCCTAAGATGAGCTAGCTCATCTATAGCACCCTCTCCAGGTTTAACTCCCTGAGGAATCTCAGGATCCTGGAAGGTTCTAGGGTAGGTATTTCTTCCTCCCCTATCTGGTAACAGCCCAGACTACTAAATCTTCTTTGAATGACGGCATCACAGTCCGTGAGGAGATGTATCGGAGTTTCCTCCGCCTCTCCACAGAATCTGCATATGCCGTCACCTACTAGGCCAAGCTTTCTCAGGTGCCCCCTGAGTCTGCAATGCCCCGTAAGGAACCCCGTAAGAATACGGATCCTATTCTTACTCAGACTGATGAAGGCTTTCGATCTTTCCTGTTTATAACCGCCCAGACAGACCTTGGCCTGCCTCAGTCCCGGGATGGTGTTCCAGAGACGAGCTCTTTTAGCCACCTCCTCCTTCTTGATTTCTTCTAGAAATACTTGGTCACTGACTCCACAAAAGGGCTCTGGCCCAATAAGAGGAGATACAGCGCCTTCCTTTGCCAGGGCGTCAGCTGCCTCATTACCATCCACGCCGACATGTCCCGGCACCCAAAGCAGGGTAACTTTATTGCTCCTGCCTAGTTCATTAAGTTTGCCTAGGCAATCAGTAGTTGAGGATACAATTCACTGTCCAAGATACCGAAGTCGGAGATCAGAGAGTATGGAGCATACAACCAAAAAATGAAAAATATATTTAGTTTTCCGAGAGTTACAGAGAGAGTATAAATTATACAACAGAGTACACAAAAATGCTTTATGTATTTTTCATAAGAATTTTCTAGGCAAAGTACGAAATTAGGGTAAATTCTACACATTGCCTAATGTATTCAGGTAATGTATGAAATGCCTAGGCATTGAACACACTGCCTGATTTCATACTTTGCCGGTAACATATACAGGGTGTCCCAAGGTATATGGATAACGATTTTTTCTCGGAAACTAAGAGAGCTAGAAAAAAACTAGAAAAATACGTGTCCCTTTAGTTTTTTGATAGAAAACTAAATTTAATTTTGTAAAATTGTTTTGGTGCTTCCAGAAGCGAGATACAGGCACCAATTTCATTTTTTCAATTGGGGAGGTGTGGTTTTTATTTAAGAAATAGATTCCTCTATGTTTTGTAAGAAAAATTTACTTGAACGGTTTTTTTTCTGTGAGTGATATTTTACAAGTTATGAATGAAAACATGATTCTTATAAGAAATTCAAAATGATATTATAACGGTTTTTTTGATTGAATAAGAAGAAAAATACTATTTTATTATAAATTTTACTCCTCTTAATTATTACATATCTTGCTCGAACTGGCCCCTCCCCAACCATTAGGGATGCATACACATGCTTTTTCCTGCCAATTGTACCTTACGACCAAAGAAATACATCTCTAATAGTGTGGGCCATGTAATGGACTCGATAATAGATGTAATGGAATCGTTTGATGTATGATTCCTGGAGTAGCAGAGTCTTTTTATGCGAGAATTGATGAAAGGCTTTGTTGTTTGTTTTGTTTGACCGCGGCTGTCGGCGGCCAACAGTGCACTTTTTTCACCTTTTGTAAATTATTTCTTTGGCGTACTTGCCATGTCATTACAGCCAGTTCGAGCAAGATGGCTGTAATTAATGAGGAGTAAAATTTATAAAAATATACTTTGCCTTCTTATTCAATCAAAAACCGTTATAATATAGTTTGAAATTTCTTATAGGAATCATGTTTTCATTCACACTTGTAAATATATATATATGTGCGTATATATATATATATATATATATGTATATGTATATGTATATGTATATGCATATTATAAATATGTTATGTATTTTATGATTTTTGTTGTTCATGATTAGTTTTTTTTTTTTGTTCTCACCCATCATCAGAGTATGGCTATCAAGTGTGTGTACAGAGTTGACTTCAACTTTATGTTTCTATCACATCACACTTGTTGATTGTATGCAGGAGATTATAATGTTATGTACTAACAAGTACGACGGTATGTTTAATAACAAAAATGGAATGGAAAAAAAATATAGATAATGGTCTATATTAGATATGGTAGATAATTTATATTCATTCCATTTTTGTTATGAAACAAACAGACACACCCGTTAGTACATAACCTTATAATTTCACGTATATATTATCAGTAAGAGTAGTGTGACAGAATCATAAAGTTGTCAAAACTGATAATAATATTATTTTACCTAATTACTTTATTTTTGTATATTTTCTATTGCTTATCGCCATAATTCGATAACCTAATAACATACTTTTAGTTCAAAAATCAGTACACAAAAACCTGCTGACAACTAGTTCAATAGAGATAATCTCCATACGCATTCGAGTCCTCTAGAAATCTTCCCTCAGTATGCAGAGCGTTTAGTGAAAAGTGTTTTTGTTTTTGAGGGGTTAAATCTGTTTAAAATTTATCCCTAATATTTAAGCACTACAGATAAATTGTAATAATAATACAAACTTCTACAAGTAGGATGATTCTGATGCCTGATTTGCAACATAATAGATTACCAGTTGAGGTTTTGAATCCATGACTTAAAATCTCTCATTGATGTTTATATTCAAGTTTCGGGAGAAGAAGAAGCCTGTAATTAAAAAAAAAAGAAGCGATGTCGTTTACGGAGAAAAGTTCTTTTGGTAAAATTTAGTTCTAAATATCTAGCTTTCATGGTGAAGGGATTCTCACTTTACCGAGTGTAGGCTGACCCAAACCTCGTAATTACCACTTTTTTGTGGAGGAAGTAACTTAGTTTTGTGGAGATTAATGGAGAGGCCTTCTGCTTTTTCACCATTGATCCACAATATTTAGGATACTTTGTGTACGCCACGCAATAGTACCAGCAAACCCTTCTTACCTGACCTCTCAGCCAGGACAGCAGTGAAGCCTAGGCAATGAAAGCTTTCCGTTGGTTATTTAACTAGAAGTTTATCGGCTCAACAATGGTGACAAGGCGCCTCCTTATGGACAGCCTCGTTAACACTGAACTCTCTAGCATGGGTGTATTAATTCAACCCAAAAAGATAACATTTAATCCAATGGTAGCTTGTTGGTGGGTGTACCTCTTCTTGTGCAAGTACGTCCAACAAGGATATAGCAGAGACATTATTGAAGGCCTCCCACTATGTCAGGAATGTAGCTACCACAATTTCCTTAAACTCAAGGGGTTTCTATGTATCCTAATGTTTAATTTAGCAACCTCATTCTATAATTATTTTAATTTCTATGTGAATCTCTAGCGAAGCTTCACATAGGCTTGCTACTATCCTCCGTGTTTTAAGCATGCTGTCGAACCATCAAACAATTGGTCGACATTGTCACCGCGCCTCTCTAAGGCCTGAGTGATTAAGCAAAAGGTCATGTTGCTGAATGCCCCCTCAATATCCAAAAACACGGCTGCTGCTGTTTCCCTGCCATGTACCGACATCTCCAATTCTCTAACAAGAGAATGGAGGGCCGACTCACAGGATTTCCCTGACTGGTAGGCATGCTGTGCAGGGTGCAGAGGATGTCGCCCCAGCACCACCTCCCTAATTTGCAGGTCCACCAGTTTTTCCAGAACTTTCAACATAAATGTGGAAAGACTGATCGGTCTATATGCCTTAGCCTAGGAATGCGTTCTCTGCCCAGGCTTCTGTATAAATAGAACTCTTACAGACCTCCATGCTCTAGGAACATGGTTGAGAGCCAAACATGCTCTCATCAGTCTGCATAGTATACGAGTAAGTGTTTCCCCGCCCTTCTGTAATAAGGCAGGGAAAATTCCATCAAGTCCTGGTGGCTTATATACTAGTTACGTTACAATATAATATTATAAACAAAGTGTCAATTGTATGTTTTTATTCTAACATTATCATTCAAAATTTTCTGCAACCATTACAATTTTAAGCTTGATGACAACAAAAGGCGCTCTCATTTACAGGTTTAAAGTAACACAGTCAGAAGCCTATAAAAAGATGCTAAAAATATCTGTGACTGGATAACACAATAATATCAACTTTCCAGTCACGAAAGGCTAAACAAAGTTAGCAGTTAGTTTCCAATATTGTACAAACTTTATTCTGAATATGCACTGAATGGATTGGGGAAAAAAAAAGCAAAATTATTTTTCTATTGATATGAAATATAAGTATGTTAAAAAACTTGATAGCTGCAAAACTTGATAAATGCAAATTGGATCCTGAAGTTAGCAAAAAGCCAAAGTAGAGGACGTAGGATTTAACTCGTCTACTGACTTATTAAGGTTAGTTGGTTAGAACTTGAATTTAATGAATCAAAGGAAATTACCATAGTTACAGATTCGGACATGACGACTAATGATTTTGTACAATATTCTAAATTGTGAAATAGTAAAAAGAGAATTTTCCCCCCCCTCTTTTAAAAACTGACAAATGTTCTAGCAATCAAATTGACATTTTTAAGTGACAATTGTGGTATTTCCAGGTTGCAACTTTTTCGGAATACTGGTGTAAAGCCTCGTACTCCAACCGAAAAAAAAAACCACGAAAAAAACGATACGTCCGCTTGTCACATATATTTTCTGGACAACAATGTTCGTGGCGACATGGATTATCCAAGCTTTAATATTCTTGTGTAATGGTGTACAGATTTGAAAGTCGAGAAGAAATAAAAATAAAATAAAAAAATCATTCAATATCGAATAATTTTGAAGTTTCTACTTAGTGCAGTTAAGTTTTGTCAGAATATTAATCTAAGGAAGCGCAGTATAAAGAAAATGTAAAAATTACAATATACATATAACTAAATAATCTCCCAAATAAAATATAATTTTATCTTTTTAATAAAAACTAGTGATTATCAATCAATATAAATATCATAGAAATAAATATAACTGGCCACATATTAATTGTACCAAAATAATAATAAATGCATTAAGGTCAAATAAACAAGGAAAAATGAAAGGTCATAGATGACGTTGGCGTTTTTCTGTTGTTACTTGATGTCATTCTATTATTATGTGCAATAAAATGCAATTTACGGTTTATTCTGTTTACACATACTGAAAAAAAAAAAAAATTGAATAATAAGAATACATTTCCAAAAAAAAAAAAAAATCTGGTGTGAAACACTCACACAACTTTCTCATACTCCAGTTCTCTAAATTATAATTGACAAATTTTATAGTTTGTGTACCAAATTTAACGAAATTCGTCGAAAACTGAAAAAAAACTGTTCAGCAAAACGCACTTCCGGTTTACTAATTTTCTTGAAACTCGGAATTTTAGCAATCTATTTATTTCTAATTAATTTTGTTTGGATGATAGAATTGTATAATCAACTATGATAGCACTTTAGAGGAAGCTGTAACCCCACCGATCCCCGAAAAGTGCCCTTAAATGAATTTTCCCAGAGAAATATTTTTAATAAATGATGTAGATCATTGCATGTTTAGTTTATATACGAAGTTTCAAGAAAATCGTCGGAGCCATTTTTGAGACAATCGCGAAAAAAATGAAAAAAAATCATTTAGTAAAGTGATAAAGTGTAAACGCACTCCCTCAGACATCTGGTTGGATTCCTCACTGGGCATTGTGGTTTAAGGAGACATCTCTATATAATGGGACTCGTGCTTGACCCCTTTTGTAGAGTTTGTGAGACTGAGGAGGAAACACCCATGCATCTGATGACGAATTGTTTGGGTTGTGAGGAGATTAGGTTTAGGACCTTCGGCCGGAGTAGGATATCGGTAGAGGATCTTAAGCTGTGTCCTTTTAAGGTTTTGGTCCGATTTGTTCGGTCTGTGGTGAAACTTAGATGATTAAAACCTGGACCTGGATTTTCATTCTAGTCCCAGTGGTTGTTATTCTTTAGGGGTAGCTATATGGGCCCGCCCTGGGAGGCTTTGGATAGCGTAGGGTTTGCCCTCCCCTTCTGCGAATAATAATAATAAACGCACTCCCGGTTATCCGATTTTTTCAAACTCGGAATTTCAATAACATATTCAATTCTAATTAACATTATTTAGATGGCAGAATTGTCTAATAAACTGAAATAGCAGTTTAGATGAAAACCTAACCCCACCTCTTCCCCATAAGTGCCCTTAAATGAATTTTCCCGGAGAAATATTTCAAATAAAAGTTGTAGCTGCTAGTATGTGTAGTTGATATATCAAGTTTGAAGAAAATCGTTGGAGCTATTTTTGAGAAAATCGCATAAACGTAAAAAAAAAAAAACTTGTAAAGTGGTACTTCCGGTTGAGGAATTTTGGCAGATGACCCACTGTCGGATCCCATGGTGATAACTAAACGGGAATATCAGGTTCGAACTTTCTACGATTTTTCGTTTTTGAGCTATGCTGTTTACATACATACCTACACACTTCGACTTTTGAATGTTGAATGAATAGTAATACTATATTTTCTGTTAGTCATTTTAAAGTAAAAAAAGTAAAAAGAGCCTTAAGTTACTATCCTAATTATTACTTTTTTTTTTATTCACTCAAACCTTAGGGCAATGTCTCCAAAATAGGTCTACAGAAACTTAGGATGACGCCACATAATGATCTTCGGAGCTCTGGACTTCTCCAACAACCTCTCACCATATTTATTTATTGACTTGACCCGAAGCAGTTCACAACATTCTAATAGCCTCTGGTCTTCAGCCACCACTAGGGCTTCTAGTACAACATGTGATTTTAGGTGATAAATTTAAATATCCTTTAACTTTTAAATCATCAATGCGATGTGTATCTAATTGAATTGATTATTTAAGGTAAGTTTTTCCTCTTGTCTGCTTGTAGATAAAATAGAAATAATATATAAATACATAGGCCAGTACTCACTCACTCATAGGAGTCAAATATTTTATTGATACACTCCTTGTACTCAACACACAATCACAAATTAAACAGTTATCATAAAATTCTTTATCAATAGACTAATTAATGAGAGGGTAATCCTATAACGGCTCCGAATCATCTATATCCAAATGGATCTAATGAATACTACCGACAACTGGGTTAACCGCTGGCTCAGAGCACATATACAGGTCTCAAAGTGCACACCTGGAGGAGTCTTCATACAGCTCGTTGCTATGGACAATTCATCGCTTAGCTGGCTTAAGGAATCACGCTCTTGCCAGAGTCCTCCCAATCGCAGAGGACTCTGAAAGAAAGATGTCTCTTACTCAGTCAAGCAAAATCTGCAATGGCCACTATTGGTCAAGCCCCAATAGGCTTGTATGTTTCCTGATGCTATCATTGTCAGTCAGCGGATCTATTACAATTCTTAAGACCATGTAAAGCTTCTGCGAGGGTCGCCAAATGAATTTTTTCCCTTGCCATTGGCCTGTAATATTTCTACACCAAACTTCTGATTTGCTACAAATCTAAGACGTAAAAATTGATTTGTCACTGCTGTAATGTCATATCAATATGATAACAAGCAGAAAGGATAATTTATAACTAGTGGCTCCAGCCAGCCGCTATCTTCAGGTCAAGAGCCGCGCCAAACAAAAACCTTTTCAAGCAAGAGTCAATACACACGGTCAAAGAGAAGCACCGCTAAAACCCTTACAAACAGGGGTCATTATGCGGCCAGTGTACAGAAACCACCTGACCGATATTCCTTTCATACAAAGGCCAACAAACACTCAAGGCCACCTGGCTACCATGTATTAAGAGTCTTTTATAATCACCGACGGGCGACCATCTGTCGCCAATCTGGCCACTGACCTAAATCACACTGGTCACCGATCTGGCCAAGGTCGGCACACTGCGAGAGATGTCTTAGTGTGACTATCACTTACACACCTGTCAATGTGTTCTACATCAGTTACGACCCCCCTGGAGGAGGGGATCAGTACAACATCAGTACATTATCAGTTACAATCAGTTACGAGCAGTATTATATCAGTTACAATCAGTACATCAGTACATCAGTATTACATCAGTCTATATCAGTATTATAGCAGCAGCAGTATCACATCAGTTTCGCGAGCGCGTCTCTATACAAGGTTTAAAACATATACTTATTAACAATCATTTATAGTTGTGCATCTTAGTTTTATCTATTTAAATCACTTTAAATTGTTTGTAGTTTTATCTCTTTAAATCACTTTAAATTATTTATCTATTTCAATCATTTTATATTAATTGTAGTTACCTATTTCAAACATTTAAATTATTATAAAAATATAGTCTATTTTTGTAAATTCAGTGGTTCGTATTTCGAGTAATAACTCTCTAAAATCTCTAAACTAACTTCCGCCTATTCATCACATCAAATCCCTCTTCCAATACCTCTGGGATCCGATAACTGATTCCAATACACTGCCATAGAAATACCACAGAAATTTTCCCATAAAAGATGTATTTGAACCTTCTCGGCAAAATTCATCCGCTTTCTTATGGACGCATAAAGCCATGACCCCCAGGCTATCCTGGCTCACTCTATAGTGAGCTTATTAAAGTTGCCACTTCTGCCAGGAGTTAGATATAATTCAAACCAACTTAGAATTAACCTGGTAGACCATGAATGGCTTTAAATGCAATCTAATATTTATCATTTAAGAATGCATGCAAGTCAACCGATCAATTACACAAGTATTTGTTACTTACTATACATACATCGTTATATTTATGAATGTATCAATATTTTGAAAATAACAATAAACACATTAAAATATTTACTTCAGGCTATTAATAGCTCATATAATAAGGACATAAACAAACAATTATTTATATAATTGATTTGTTACACTGTAATGACGTCCACCATTATTGTTAAATACATATTAATATATTTCTATTAAATGGATAAGTGTGGTCATTTGAAATAAATAGTACAAATACTCTTCGAAGTATATTATAATATTTTCAAGATAAGAAAAACAGAAAATATATAGAATTTTGCCTATAGATAAATTTTCCAAGTCATCGCTTTTCTTTAAATGTGATACAAGATAACAATCTTAATTTGTTGAGTGACATATGCTCATCCTAACAGAATAAAAAAAAAATTCTATGTATAAATCTAGATATGGCGAACACCTCAAATTTGCAATAAGATGGTAGTTTACATTTTTAACAAAAAGAATTGCCATGAAATTTACGATTTCAGTTGGTTACGTGTCTAAGCAATATGTATGGCAATTGCTTCCCAACGAGAAACAATTAATACTAAATCGGATGAGTTCATGTAAATAATCTTAGCTTCCAATTCACCATAACTTCGTGCAATATTTATCAGATCAGAAAAGATTGATTCTTCTACAGATTTTCGACAATACTAAATTAGTATATACTATATAGCTCATATCCCGTTTTAATGGATATATTCCACAACACATGGACTAACTTTAAAGGCGATGAAAACAATTACTGTATATTGAAAGGAAACATTTTTGATCCCATGTAGGAAGAAGATACGTTTAGGAGAAGAAAAACTGCAAACTGGTTCTTGAGTCAGAGACTTCTTTCAAAAATTATAATGCATGTCATTAAGATGAAGGAAGGTGAAAGTTGAAATCGGCATGTATTGGATTGAGGATCTAACTTCGGTGGCTTGCAAAAGAAGCGAAACTTTTATTACAATAATGATTCAATTGAGGGCCGACACAATAAACGGAGTCTCAAAGATGATAACGTTCAACTGTCTTAACTGAGCCATTTGAATAGGTAGACAGTAAATTCCAATATACAAACGTTCAGTCGCAGAATTTATACGCTTCAAAACTATTACCATTATATTGATGATGAAACTGTTCGTCGAATATTAGACGGCAATGCTCGCTCAGAAGTTGAACAACTTGAAAGAATAAAAACAAAACCAAAAAATCAAATTACTCCAAAATTTAAACGGCTACGTGTTTATTACTTCTTCTTAATATAAGCTTGGCAGGTATGTAGATCTCTAGCTAATTGATGGCCAGAATTAAACAAACTATAAAATTAATGTGGATGGATTCAGAATTCAGTGCATGTTTTGTGAGGGCTGTACTGTCAATTTTTGTGTTAGCTATGTCTAGTTCAGGGCATCACTCACCCTTGCCCACTCCTTCGATTTCCGAAATGCTTCTATCCTAACCACCCATGCCAACAACCTGAAGCGACTTATTTCTGAATCCATCCATATTAACCTCAACCCTAACTCTTGCAACTACAAAAAAAGACAAGGACGTCATTACCTCTTCTTACAACAACATTTTCGTTTCCTCAAAAAACGGCCCCTCCCACTAAATTACACGTACCAACTTCCTACTCTTTCCACTCATTTTCTATTTTATTTATATTCATTTATTTCTCTTATAATTATTAATGGCGAACTCTCTTATAATATGTATGGCAATTGCTTATAATATGTATTTGAGTTGTTTTTCATTTCTACCACTCTTCACATTTCCCAACTTGGAAAAAATTTCCCCTCTCTGTTTTCTTTGCAAGCATAACTTACTCTACAACCAAACAATAACCTCCTCAAACATTTAACTCTCCATTCTTCTGAAATGTTATTGGTGTGATATGTTGTAGTGTAGTGGTAGCTTGTGTAGTACGAGCGGTTTTGTAAAGGGCTTGTGAGTATATATGTTTAAGGGAGAGAAGTATCAGAAATAAGAAGGTAGTCACCACTGCTAAACAATAATTATATTCTATTAAAATAATAACTACAAGTTATTTGCAAAGAAATTATAAGCTTATTAATATATTGTGGAACTAGCACTGATTCCTGAAGTGTTCTGCTTGAATGTCTGGTACAGACTGTTCTTGTTTGAAAGTAGAACGCAGACTGTTCTTAAAGAATGCTTTCTCTTCATAGTTCAAATCTTTTCAAATAATGACTGGATGTAGTGTATTGTTTTACCCTAACTGTTTCTTACCCTTGTCTCTTGGTTTGCATTGACCTAGACTGTAGTACCTGGCTCTATCCCCTTCACTAAAATACACTATTTGAACTAGCTAATTTTCACAAAATTATTTGACTAAACTATTTTCAAAATTCACTAAACTATTTTTCCCAATTGCTACTTCCACAGCAATAGTTTCACAAGAGTTGGCGCGCAGATTCTTGTTACTATATATTTATCAACTTCCAACTCAGATTCCTTGGACTGCGTAAAAGCAACGTTTTCAGAAAAATGTCACTAATGAAAGTGATTGGTTTAAATTTGTGCAGTGAGTATGCTAAGTTTTAAGAAAAATCGTTATTAACTCATAAAACCTGTTCTTTAAAATAGCACTTTCGGTTAACCAATTTTCTTCAAATCTGGAATTCTGAGAATATTTCTAATGTTTATTAATATTATATAGATGGCAGAACCATACATTGTACTGAAGTGGTACTTCAGGGGAAAGCATAACGTTACTGTTCTCCCAGAACCCTCCAAAAAAATCAATTTTTCCGGTAAAATGTCTCAAATAAAAAGTGATAGATAGATATTTATGAAAGTTATAGATATTTACGTAAATAGAAAACCAAGTTTGAGTTTCATTGAGCGATTATTCGTTTTTGAGATATTTGTACACATTTACACATACACACATATATGTATAGACCACAGAGAAATACCCCGAAGATAAATGGTTAAGGGTATATATTGATGGATCTGCAGAACCACGGCTGGGTCTGATGTTTATTCCAGTGAGTTTCAGGGATCTTACCCTTTCAGGAGCCAATGCAAGCAACTATGAAGCTGAGGTGCTGGCTGTTGTAAAAGCAGCTGAGCATCTTAAGAAATATCAAGGTCAAGAAACATGCGGTCATTCTAGTTGATTCGCAGTGTCGTTACCCTAATAAGTCTTGGCCACAGTGATACTTTGCTAGAAGAAAGTACAAAACAAGCAATCGGGGAGCTACTAGGTGAAGGGTGGTACCTACCAACTGGTAGGTACCAACTGGTTCTTAGCCACTGTGGAATCGAGGATAACGAAAAAGCGGATTAGTTGGCCAAAGAAGGATGCTTAATGTATCTGCTCGTTGGACTTGTGACATACAGGACTATATGCTCCCTGGTCAAACAGCACTATGAAGGAGATGCTGAGAGATTTACACAAAAATCAGGCAAAAGGAAAGGCTTGGGCTACTCTGTTGAATCGAGCGATCCCTAGTCACTTATCTCGGCGTATGTTCACTGCCAATTTCAGAATGACGACTCACCATGACTACCTACGCGAGCACTTGCATAGGATTGGAGTGGTGCAAAATGCCGGATGCCTTCTTTGCAACGATGGCACACTGAACGGTGAGCACCTTGCTGTGTGCCAAGCTCTATACCAGCAGCGTGAAGATGATGCCGAACAAGACTCCTATAGGGCTCTCTTATATTGGGTTGCCCGCGACAGAATGGCTAAATTGCCAACAGTTGGGGTTGGATAAAAAAAATATATATATATAGACTATTCGCTAAAAACAGTTTTTCATACTCAGGTGACCTCAAAATGTGTATTACCTGTGAAAACTCAATTTTGAAAATCTGGTACGATCGCAACACTTTCTCTTACTAGGAGGAGTAACAGAAATGAAAAAAAAAAATCGAAGTTTAAAGAAAAATTTAAATATTGTCAATTTTTTAATTGTATTATTGCAGTAAGAAAATCTTGTATGTTTCACAACAGTAATTTTTTTTTATGGATTTTTGTGACGACATCACATCGTAAATTAGTCACATAAAACTCAAGTTTCTAAAGTTAATTAATGTTTTTAGATAAAGACGTCTTTATAACTGAACTTTATAGTAACTTAATGATGCTTTCTTTTACACCAAGTAATTTCATACAGTTGGGTTTAGATGTAGGAAAAAACAAAATCTTCTGCAACCAGAGATTTATTGAAGCTTCTAGTGTGTGTGTGTGCGGTGTATATATTATACTTGTATGTAGTGGTCTGTAAAAGTGTAAGGATCAGCAGGTGTTTAAGAAATCTTGTGAGTAAAAGAAAAAGAATGTTTATGTGTGAGCTTCGTAACGCTAAACAAAGTAGTTGCATAAATCTTGCTTCCTTTCTGGTTGGCACTACAGTTATCTAGGGATTAGAACATGCTCAATCAATGCATTCCAATTCGTATCGGTCCAATGCCTTCAATATCCAGCCTAATACCCGTTCTTTTCAAATCTCCTTCTATATAGTCGAACCCATTTTTTTTTTTTTTTTTAAGACTTCCGGATTTCCTTCTTCCTCCAGAAGTTTCCCAAACATAGGCTGACGTTCTTTCCTTTTCTTGCCGGCATTCTTTCAATCGGAATCGCTTTTTATTAATGAAGGTTACCAAATCAGCGTCCCAGACATTTCGTCTGACTTCACTGCTCTTCCTCATTACCCAGATCTCACTTCCGTAAGTAGCTGTAGATTTTAAAAGATAAGAATTTTTAAGAACAGCGAGAGAGCCCTAAATTTACGTGTGTTTGTTAGGCATAAAAACACTTACGGCCAGCTGCTTGCCGTGCCTTGATGACAGGCCTTATGTCATTATTACTGTAATCAATGCTCCCAGTTAGTTCAATAAAAATTCCACTTTATTGGAATGATTTTTCCGTTTGGAAAATCCGTTCCATCTCTTGTGGATCACTCTTCTATCAAGAAATGGATAGAAGACCAGCGTCTGCGATGGTGGGAAAGAACGCCAGGGCAGAGGGCAGGCTAAACTCTTCATTAAGAGACATTTGCCTAAATTTACCAAGGACCTATTGAGCCATAACCGAAGGACTGACTATAAGGCTAATAGTGGGTCTACTAACAGGGCATTGCAAGCTAAATAGGTACATGCACCATTTACTACTTGCGGACAGCGCATTATGCCGTTTCTGCAGGACCGAGGAGTAAATCCCCGTACACATCCTTTGTGAGTGTGCGAGCCTGGCGAGAACAAGGTTTCTTCAACTGGGGACTAGCAATCCCGAAGCCACGAGCTTCATGACGGAGTCACTTTCACCTTTGCTAGGCCTAATTAAGAGGGCGAAGCTGAGGGATGTGCAATAAACCCAGGAGATCCACAATAGACCTCTCAACGAAGGTCGCAGTGGAATGAGACGTGGCCCTCCCCAATCTAATCTAATCTCTTGTGGATTCCTGAAACCGAATATCATTCATATGGAGACCTATAGACTTGGTTTCTTCCTTGAACTCCTGGAGAACAAGCAACAGATTTCCTGTTCCTAGTTTTTTCGTGGAGGAGTGCACTGCGATCAAATGAGGTCTATTGTACCACCCCACTGATGCCAAGGAAGAGAATACTCACCTACAGCACCACTTCCAGTTTAAGATCTCTTGAGAATCTCTGAAGAAGATCTAGGGAAGGTCCTGCTATCCATATTTACAAGATATACATCGTTAGCACAGGCCATTCTGGCAAATTCTAATGCTTTGATAATTAGAGGTTTGGTGATAGTGGATACTCTTTGTCTCAAACCATTTGCAATCGGGAATGCCTCAGACAAATACCCGTAAAAAGACACTCTACCTTTGGCTCTCTGTCAACGTCATCTTGACTAGCTTACTAGGTATTTCCAATTTCATCATAGTTTAAAGAAGCATTTCCCTAACCACACTAACATGCGCCTGTTTAAAGCCAATGAATAGATGGAATAAGTTCACATCATATTCATAACAATTTGCTAACATTTGGCGGCTTAATGGAAATATTATTATCATATCATTGGCTTAACACCAATAATCATTATAATAGGTATGAGAAGGAGAGAATTGGGTTTCTAAGAAGAAATAAACTGGAAATAATGCTGAACACAGATTCAAAAAGTAACACAAACTGCCAGGACTTTACACGAATATAGAAAATGGTAGCGAGAGGTTTAGAATGAGTGAAGAAGAGAAGGGTAGTAGTTGGTTGCTGACACGTTGTAACTGCTGTATTAACTGTTGAAAGATTGTCGAAAGACTGTCCCTTTTAGAGCTTGCTCAGCTGTATATGAACCGAGACTCCCACTCTGGTCTGGCTTAAGTAGCGAGTGAGACTCTCAAATTTAGTGTCTCACATTTAGTTAAAAATCCTCAGCTTAGCCTCACTCTTTTTTCCTATTTTTTTTTTATTAATACAAACAATTTATAATATTATTTCCTTTGTTTGTTTTTTACTTGTGTAACTCATACATATTGAATTGAGGAAAAAAAAATGAATTTCCCAGAACATGATATTTTATTGCTACCTGTAGCAATTTTATAAAAGAGTTTTAACCCAATATTTTATCTTCTGATGGAATATTTTTTTACGCTTCTCTTACTGCATAAGTGGAAGTATTGCGTTCCTAACAAATTACTGAAATTTGACTGGAAATATATGCTTTTGTTCATAAATGTTAAAAAAAAAAGTTAATTAATGATTGGTTTCTATGTGTAAGTGCATGTGCGTGTACAATATATGACTCGAAATTGCAAGAAACTCAAAATAGACAATTCTGTTTTAGAAACCGATACGAAGACTTCAAATTAAAATCCGTTTAGTTAAAACTATGATTTTTCCTAAATGATTTTTCCGGGAAAATGGGATTCTTTTTTTTTTTTTTTTTGAGAATCCTGTGGGACTTTTTTTTGGCTGTGAGACACAAGGAGGAAAGAAGAGAGAAGAAAATATATTCAGAATTAAATTGGCTTTAAATGAACTGGTTTTCTTTTTGGTTTGCTAATCTAATTTTTTTCATGGTGTTTAAAAGAAGAGGGCACTTTAAACTCTTTAAGTTATTGTTTTATGAATAGATTTCTTTTTATTGCAACATATACTGTAATTTAAATATTTAACTATTAGATCAGAGATATTTTCCGTGATAGCCTGCTTCTTTCGGCCGATTTTGGGCGTTCGCCCATTATCAGGATGTTTTCTGTTTGGGCATTAAGAATTAACAATAAATTACGCAACAAAATCCGCACTCTACTGAGACTACTGACGTATATGACATTCTTCCCGTATACCCCTTTTCCTCCTGGTACTTCGGGGATCTTTCTAGACTGTACCTACTCGTTCGGATTTACCGGTCCCCCGTTGCAAGCAACAGGATCGTTTAACAAGAGAAGGATGTCACTACCATTGAAAGGCGGTTATGCAATACCTGACCATGGCAGAAGTGCCCTCCAAGGCACACCCCCGCTTAACCCATTTACGGGCAGGTTGAGATACGCTCAACCAGCGCGCAAAGTGATCCCACATAGTGGTCACACTCCACTCCCAGAAGCTAGAGAAGGCACCCCCTAGCTGGCTCTGGTAAACCGCGCACACCCAGCAAATGCGCTTCCAGCTACGGCCTGGCACCGTGGTTATTTTATATTGCGAGTCTCCTCCCGCTCAACTCATGACCGCAGTCGTTGGAGTTGCTATTTAAACCACGGCCACTACGAATCCTACCTCAATTGCAAGCATTGGCTCGGAAAGTAGCTTGCGCCCGTAGTTCAGTACGGCATGACTAATCAACCGCCCGATGGATCTAATGTCCATCTACTGATTCCTGTCCATTGCCTCAAGCACAGGGGTGCAGGCAACCCTGCAAGGGGAAAGGATCAAGATAGGTTGGGGGAGGGAATCCCCAACCTGGAGAGCCAGAGGCTGAT